>JBAMBJ010002540.1:0-31028 GCA_037043495.1 Drosophila recens
CGAAGCGAATATCGGTTTCAGTTACGGTTTCGGTTATGTTCGCATTTACAGCCGTGGTCATATAAATAGCACAAACCAAAACAGACTGTTTCGATCGAACATTTGGACAATATTTTACATCCGATTATAAAAATTTTGATCGCAAACGATTATTGCACTCTTTCACATGGTATACAGGCAAACATTTTACCATTATCATTTTTCTCTTTTGTTTTTTGCTTAATTTTCGATCGCGAGCACTTATTTTGCATGGTCATAGAAATAGCACATTTTGATGGTACGGTAGCTAATTTCTAGGAAAAGTTGTTTTCGCAGACTTTTTTTTTTATTTTTAATATTTAAAATTAATAATTAACAAATTTGGTCCAAAACGTTCTAAAATGGGTCGTGAAAGGCATTGCTCGGTTGAAGAAATAAAGATTATATTCACACTTAGTGAATCTGGAAAAAAACCTTCTGAACTAGCCGAAATAATGAAATGCTCCAGGAAGTTGGTGTATAACGCACTTAAAGTAGTAAAGTTAAGCCCAACCTACTTGACGGATAAAAAAAATCGTAAGAAAAAACCAAGGAAAACAGATTTTACTACGGATAGACTCATAGTGCGGAAGAGCAAAGCGGACCCTTTTAAATCCTCTCAAGAAATTATGATGGAAATTAATGATGAATGTGGTAGGAATGGGTCCAGAAGACTCGTGGCTAGAAGACTGAACGAAGCTTCGCTCTTTGGACGCATCAGCAGGAAGAAGCCACTCCTGTCAAAACGAAACATCAAACAAAGATTGAGTTTCGCACGGACTCACCGGGATAAGAGTCTGCATTTTTGGAAAAAAGTGCTATGGAGCGATGAAACCAAAATAAATAAAGTAGGACCCAATGGCAAAACATTTGTTCGTCGTCCAAAAGGCCAATCTCTTAACCCCAGGTACACTATGAAGACAGTGAAGCACGGTGACGGAAGTGTTATGTGTTGGAGTGCATTTTCCTGGCATGGTGTGGGTCCGCTCTACCGAATCATGGGAATAATGGATCGTTTCATGTATGTGGACATTCTCATAAATCAAATGGAACCATTTACATTTAAGAATATGCATGTTATATGGATATATCAACACCCAAACGATCAAAGCACAGATCTCGAGTCGTTAAAAAGTGGTTGAAGGACGAATCCACCGAAGTTTTGGAGTGGCCAGCTCAAAGTCCTGACCTAAATCCAATAGAGAATCTATGGAATGATGTAAAGGTCATTATATCCAAAATAAAATTTGACAATCTTGAAGATTTGTGGACATGTGTTCAAAAGGCTTGGAATTCCATTCCGAAGGAGAGGTGTTGGAAGCTTGTGGAAAGTATTGGCCGGAGATGTAACGCCGTTATTAAAAATCATGGATATTCAACTAAATTTTAATTTTGTTCAACAATTATAACTTTTAAGCTTATTTTCCATGAATTATTTTGAACATATTAAAATTGTGCTATTTCTGTGACCACACATATTTCGTCAGTTTTCAATTTTTTAATTTTTTTTCTTTTGTTTTAAAACATTTATAAATTTTTATTTATGAATTAATTAGTTAATAAGTTAAGCTATGACGAGCCAAAGTTGTTTGATTTAAAAAAAAAAATTTTTAATGAAAAAAACCATTCAACAAGTTGAATATTTTTTTGTGCTATTTATATGACCACAGCTGTAAGTTTTCGGTGATCGGTTACGCAAAATCTTTGAATAAAGGTTTCGTAACGGTGAACCGGTTTTTGTATGTTTCGGTTTTGAAATACCCGTATGGTTTTTTTTTTTTTTAAATATAATTGTATTAATAATATAATAATAATAATAACATTATTAATAAGATATTAATATTATCTAATTAATAATATAATAATATTAATAATATAATATTAATATATAAAAATATTAATTAAAAAGGCATTACTTTCTTATGCTTTCTTTACGTTATTACTTTCTTAATATGAAAATTCGATTATGAATATCACAAATAAAATTTCAAAATTAAACATAAGAAAATTTTAAATCAAAATGAAAAATTAGCCCTTAAAAATGAAACGGTTACTAAACGGTTATTTCGAACATTTTTTTCGGTTACGGTTTTAAATTTTTAATCGTTTGTGACCGGTTAAAGGTTTTGGTTTCGGTTAGAGTTTTAATCCCTGGCATGATTCAATTACTGTAGTTTCTTATGGTTTTTCTGTTCAAATATTTTGGCTTGCCAAAAATTATACAAAAGTCTTATCTTACCATTATTAAAGGCTTCAATTAGAAACTCGTAAAATCAAATTATAAGTCGTATTCTTAGCTTGGAGTCTTTAAGAAATATAAGTCATTTTATTTTACTAAAATATTTTGCTCGAAGTAAAATTAAAAACAGTAGAGATTCTGTTGGGTTCAGGGATTTTTGAACCGGGCTCACGAACTGATCCAAAATCTTGCTCTTTGGCCCAAATCATCGAATCGAACGTTCTCTGAAATTTTGGAGATTAAGAGACGTTATTTTGAGCGTAACTAATTTTAAAAGAACAAAAATATTTAAATTGTTTATTTTGTCAAATTAATTAATTGACTAAAAGTATCTTAGGTTGCAATAAATTAATATGATTGGCAAGTGGTTTCTTATTATAATTATTGTTTATTAACTTTTTTTTTCTCATTATTATTTTATTATATTGGAGACTCATTTATTTCAAAATATACATATAAGATATGTTTGCGAGCTTTGTATTTTGGCAAACACAATGACTTGACTAACTCTAGATGAGATCATAAGAGTAATTCATATTGAAAAATACATTGTACTCTTTGTCGTGCAGATAAACAAGCAACACGACACGGAGTTGCACAATCAAAAAGACTATATGGATCGCATCAAGAAGGAGCTGGTACGCAAGCATGCCCTCGAGCTAAGACAACAGCCGAAGAGCCTTAAGGTAATGTGGTAATGTGACGGAGGGAATCATCAACAAAATCCATTAACAATTGGAATTGTGATTACAGCAAAAGGAGCTGCAGATACGTAAACAGTTTCGCGAGACGTGCAAAACGCAAACGAAACAATATAAGCGCTATAAGGCGCAAGTGCTGCAAACGACACCAAAAGAGCAACAAAAGGAGGTTATCAAGCAGCTCAAGGAGGAGAAGCATCGCAAGCTGACGCTGCTGGGTGAACAGGTGCGTAGCATACAACTAGCTCTCTTTCTCTCACTCTCTCTCTCTCTCTCTCTCTCAAAAATTATTAACGATTTTCCCTCTATCCAAACAGTATGAACAAAGCATTGCCGACATGTTCCAAAGTCAAAGTTATAAACTGGACGAGAGTCAAGTGATCGAGTGCCAACGTACCAATGAACAATTGGAATACGAACTGGATATGCTCACAGCCTATCAGAACAAGAACAAGAAGCAGGCGCAGGAGCAGCGCGATCGGGAGCGACGCGAGCTCGAGAATCGCGTCAGCGTGCGGCGTGGCCTATTGGAGAATAAGGTAGCAATAACATTTTCCCCTCCCTCCCGCCTCCACTCCAATTCATTCGTTTCGACTAATTTGTACCAATTATTTTCCATGAATGCACAGATGGATGCCGAATTGCAGCAATTTAATCTGGAACGTGCCGAGCGCTTGCGCATGAAACACGAGAAGCATTCGAAAGAATTGGAAGCTTTTGATAATGAATCAGTAGCATTAGGTTTCAGGTACATATAAATTCTAGAGTTTTTCATCGTATGATCGAGGATCGAATGAAATAAATCATTGTCAATCCTTTATTATAATTTCTTTGGTGAACAGTAATTAAAATAAATTACGATGATTAACTCTAGCACATTGAATGTATATGTGTGTTTGTCAGATACTGATTGCAAATTGTTTATTTACAGCACTTTATCACTAGCTGAGGTATCACGCGAGACCTATCCGGATGAGGAGGGTAGTTTGTCTGGTTCCATGATTAGTTTAGCCCATAGCAATAGTTCAACAAGTTTTCCGGCTGGTTCGCTATAGCATAGACAACAACAGCAACAACAACACCAACCATATAGTAATATGATCTATTATAATTTTAATGGAAATTTTAAAGCAAACACTACAACAGCATCAACAACAACAACAACAGCAACAACAAATAGAGCCCGACATAAGCAACTTTAACAACAATTAAAAATAGCAATAACAATAATAATGATCAATATTTAATACAAAAGCAGACGACGTTTTTGTAGCAGCATTAACAAACAACAAATTTATATAAACAAACAATTGAATACAACAACAACAACAACAACATACAAGTATTTTCTAACCGTTACGAAAAACAACAAAAGCATAAGCAATGACGCTGCAATAATTTTGTATTAAAATAAAAGGAAAAATCAATTCAACGCAAACAACAACATAATAAATTTAACACAATATAATACAAATATAAAATGAATACATCATTTAAATGTAAGCCTTTATTGTCATGCATAAAAACAAAAAAACAAGAAGAAAACAATCGTATAAAAAACATTAACACCGCAACAACAAAAACAAATCGACAGAAAACCACACAAGCAACAACAAAATTATCGAAAGAAAAAAATGATAAAAATGTTTAAGTTTTATTTAGAAATTTTGATATTATTACAATAATAATTTAATTAATTTCTTTGTTATCAAACAATTATCGTGAATTGCATAAACCAAGTGTTTCAAATGTATTTTGTTGAAAAGCCGTAAAATACTCGCAATTCCAAAAAAAATTAACGTACGCAAAACAAAAGGACTATGGAAAAACGATAATGAAAATATATGAGAAGCAGGAGCTGGAGCAGGATATACATGACATCAAGTATTTCCAGAGATCGTCCCGACTGCAATCGCAGTTATACACATAGAGAGAGAGAGAGAGAAATGATAATGATAATGATAGAATCGAGAGCAAGGAACTCCTTCTTTCCGAAGATGCCCATATCCTTGGAAGGAGCACAATTGATTCCACAATTGAATTAAAGGAAAATTGCTTGGCGCCATTTTTGCATGTTGTTGAATTCAAAATTTTCAATTTTTTATGTTACGTTTTCGTTCAGACTTGCTATATAAACAAAACGATTAAGTAAAAAGTAAAATAAAGCAAAACAAAAAGATAAATAACTAAAAGTAAGCCTATTATAGACTTAATTAATGCAAATTGCAAAATGCTTAGTCAAAAACAATAAAAATTGTATAGAAAATTAAATACATATGAATGTTTAATTAATTACAATTTATGTTTATGTGAGAAGTTCTTTTTTTGTTGTCCTATACATAATAATATATATATATATATATATACACACACTTACACCTACACATATACACAGTTCCCCGGATCTTAAGATATAAAATTAAACATTTGTAGCAATAAACTTTTTAGTAAACAAACTGATAACAAATGATTCAATGCAAAAACAACAAGAAAATTAGAAGAAAAAAAAAATAAAACAAAACATTTTTTCCGTTAGCAATTAATAATTTTATCAATCGATGAAGTCGTGAGGGAATGATTTTGATATGTATGTATGAACAGGAAAAAACAGACGAAAATCATAAGCAAAATAAACTGACCATGGGGTGGCACTAATATATTATTAGAATATTGTAATGATTGCGAAAGTGTATAAGTATTATTCCAGTTACTTTTACAACATCGATTTACCAACAAAAAACAAACAAACAAACATTAAAATCGAGAAAACAATTACTGAAATTAACAAAGAAAATAACCTTCTTATAACGTGGGTTGAACAGAGACAGAAACAGTTCGTGATGAGAGTGAAAAGAACGGAAGAGTGCGAATGCGATGGATGAGGAGGAGAAGGAGGAGGAGGAGAACAGAACACAGAACATACATATGTAATATTTTTTATGTTAATAAAATTGTTTTTTTTTTATAATTATTATTATTATTAATAAATTGTATTTTTGAAGTGGAAAACGAATAACAATTTAATTGATACACGTCAATAAAATAAAACATAAAATAAAAATACAAC
Source organism: Drosophila recens (assembly GCA_037043495.1). Lineage (NCBI taxonomy): Eukaryota > Metazoa > Arthropoda > Insecta > Diptera > Drosophilidae > Drosophila > Drosophila recens. Next base: position 6,026 of record JBAMBJ010002540.1, read on the forward strand.
AAACAAACAAAAAAAAACAATATGAACATATATTATATACATATATGCATTTTAATATAGACATTTACATTCATACATTGTAAGTATTATCAATTATAAACTATTTTTGATTTAAGACCGTTAAAGAGAAATGCGATATGAGATTTTACAATGTGTATTGAAAATTTGATGTAAGTCAAATATTTCAAAGTAAATATTTCTGTAAACGAATCGATAGAATCGCCATAGAGAAGATACATCTACAAAGTCATATAATATTAAGCTCAGGAATACTTAGCTATTCTTGAATAATTCTGAGTTTTTCATCTGATCATTATGCAATTGTAAGGTCGAGGATTATGTGTATGAAATTTCATGGCCATCATTTTTAAACAGATCTTGTAATTCGATTTAATCTGCTTATGGTATACAGAAACCTATCTACATTTTTCAAAGTAGCGTGCATTGGGCGAATATCTTAACGAATCTTAGGAATACATATAATCAGACTAGGCTAAAGATAAGATTAAAAATTCTAAATAAATTTATAGAAAGTACAGGATCATACTTATTTCTAGACATAGAAACTTCCATATAAGGGGAATACCATGGAGAATTTATAGAAAGTACAGGGTCATACCTATTTCTAGACATAGAAACTTCCATATTTGGGGAATGCCATGAGGGATTTATAGAAAGTACAGGGTCATACTTATTTCTGGACATACAAACTTCCATATTAGGGGAATATCCAAAGGAATTTATAGAAAGTACAGGATCATACCTATTTCTAGATATACAAACTTTCATATTAGGGGAATACCATGAGGGATTTATAGAAAGTACAGGGTCAAACTTGTTTCTGGACATACAAACTTCCATATTAGGGGAATACCATGAGGAATTTATGAAAAGTACAGGGTCATACTTATTTCTGGACACAAAAACTTCCATATTAGAAATGTACAGGATATCCAAACATAATATTTACATATGTATGTACATATATGCAGATCAACTCATCTTTGGGGTAATAACACTTCGAAAAACGAGTCTGAGCGGACTTTTCCAATAGTAAGCGATGTAATCCGTTTCTAAACTGAAAATACTTTAGAAATCTTTGTCGTTTTGTCTGCTCGTTTTCAGGTAAGTTATCACTGCGGACGGCAGTCCGCGCTAGTGACGAAAGCAGCACGAAGTGTGCGAAAGCGACTAGCATATATACACAGGAAGAATGGAAAATTTGCTATGACCGTTCGATCGGGTCGAGTTATATACCGATCGAAAGGTATCAATTAAACTTACAAATGTGCATACTAAGACTTTAGGAAACTCACCTGGTTCGTGAGATAAACAGGTGTAAGTGGAAGGGAGAAAATTTAAATGATTGGAGCTAATGGGGCCGTTGGAGCCGTTTTAGTTCTTATTCTATTCTTATCAAAAATACGCGTCGAATGACACCTCGATCATCAAAATCCGATCACTGGTTCAGAAGATAATTAATTTTGAAATTTTTGGTGCCCTTCTCAAAACGAGATGAAAAGTCAGTCTGTTTGTTTGTTTGTCTGTTTGTCTGTTTGTTTGTTTGTTTGTTTGTTTGGATCAAATCGTTGATTTAGCTTAAAAGTTTAAATGAGGACTTGTTCCCGCTCAAAAATCTAGAAACGTTTGTTCTACGACTTTTTAAAAAAATCGCTAGTTTAGCGGGAAATCGCTAAAAACCGCTAAAATTGAAACCCCCATAGCATCCAAACTATATAAGCTACAGATGCGATCTATATATCGTAGGTATTTCGAAGGGCTCTTAGGCATACCTTCAACGTTTTTTTTTTAAGTAAAAAGGTAAACAGCTACAGGTGAAAAAAGCTATTTTTTTTTCCACATTTTGGCGATTTAAGAAAAATCCACACATGAAATCACTTTAAAACATGGTATATATTATAGGCAATTTGATTCCGCGTTTTTCGACATATAACACATATCTCTCAAAATTCGTTTGGACAAGATATTACCTATTAACTGAATATACCTATTAACTTTACACTACTGCATGTGCATATGCAGTATGTACACTGCTTGCAGCGTAATGCGAAAATAAACTGCTTGCAAGTGGTGAATTCTTTTTGCGGCAGATAAATCATTTTATAATCAAAAATATAGAATCGTTTGTTCTACGACTTTTTCGAAAAATCGCTAGTTTAGCGGGAAATCGCTAAAAACCGCTAAAATTGAAACCCCCATAGCATCCAAACGACAGAAGCTACAGATGCGATCTATATATCGTTGAAAAGGTATTTTGAAGGGCTCTTAGGCATACCTTATAAGGGTAAACAGATACGGGTTAAATAAGGTATTTTTTTCCCACATTTTGACAATTTAAGAAAAATCTACACATCAAAACACATTAAATATTGCAATTTTAAAATTTCTGATGTCTTATTCAAAAATTTCTGATATCCCATAAAAAAAACCTCTTAACGAGGTAAAAGTGTAGTGACGAAAACATTTTCATGCCCCAAAATTTCTGATATCCAAAATTTTGTTTAAAATAATTTATGTGTAAAACTTAATATTATTCGTCACAAAATTGGATATCAGAAGTTTTGGGGCATGAAAATGTTTTCGTCACTAGACTTTTACCTCGTAAAGAGGTTTTTTTTATGGGTTTTAAATTAACTCGTATGCATATTGCTAAAATTATTTACATTTATCAGTTTGTGGAAGCGACTTTTCAATATGTAATTCATTTGAAATGTTGGTCCCTGTTGACCTTGCTCTGTAAATAGTTAAATATTATTAAGAATAATAAGTATAAGTAGTTACACGTGCTGCCAGACGCCGTGCCAAGAGATTCTTAGATACAAATGTATCTGAAAGACACGACGCTTACGCTTACAGTTTCGTTTGAAGGCTCGGCGCGTCAATAAACTGTAACTTAAATTGAGAAAAAGAGATACGATTTTTTTACAATTTTATCAGTAATCTAGGTCGGCGGGGAGCACGAAATTTTCATTCGGGAGCACTACATTAACTTTTGAGTACCGACACCACTAGCCAAATTATAACGGATAGAGAACTGAGACCTAGTTATCGACGAGATACTAATTTGTCTATGCTCTATTTATTGATCTTTGATTTGAACAAATTTTACTGCATATTAACTTTTTCTAAAATGGCTAAAATGTATTGCAAAATTGTAACATGAATCGATCTCCAACCTGCAATTCTGACGATAGCCGTTCAAATTTAGTTATATTTAAAAACTAGACTCTAGCCTATTCCGCTTGTTTAATTATAGACTAAAGTATATTCTATATTTCAATGAACAAAGTCGTTATTCTGGGTTAAATTTGATTTATTTGGCTGCGTGAATTTAACATATAATTTTGACAAAGTTTAGTTTAAAAGACGCTAAATGTTGAAGGGTTTGTACGATACACACTTGATGCCGTTGCGCAGAGATGCCACTAACAAAACCTAGGGCATAGCGGTGCAAACACGTCGCCTCTTGTGTCGGCAACTTGTGGTCACCTTGCAAGCCTAAGAGCAAAAAATATTAGGAACGAACTTTTTCGGATTCTGCGAGTACATTACCTGGCGGCGATATCTATTCTTTTTGCATTCTGGTAGACGGCACCAGGCACGAGCTGCCTTCGTCACCAGCTCCTTCGGCTTCAATCCACAGTGCTTGCGTCTGTAGACGCGGACGAAATTCAGATAGCCATTGTTTGTGATGGGTCCTGGTTTTGAGCATTTGACTCTGCGTTTTGGCCTGCAGCGTGGCTTAGGACAAGACTTGCGCTTTGTGGCGCATCTTGGCTTTGGTGCACGTCTTGGCTTTGAAGCGCATCTTGGCTTTGCGGCGCATCTTGGCTTTGCAGCGCATCTTTTTTTCTTAGGCATACAACGCGGCTTTGGGCAACTTGGCCTGCGCTTTTGGGGACAGCAACCTCCATCCGGTGGATCTTGACCCCAGTCCATGTTGACCGGCCTTTTAATCTTTCGATATTTATCCTTTTGGAAGGGGGACATTCTATTCCACTCTTTTCCGCCTTTTAGCATGCTCTCAACGTCTTTGCCATGTCGCATGGCATATTGTGCCATAAAAGTGAAAAAGCCATTGTTTGCACAAGGTCCTCCCAGCATGCTCTTCATCGGTTTAAAAATATTGGCTCCCGCCATTTTATCCCTAAAAGAAACGTGGAACCATGTATGTTTTTGAATATCATAAAATGAATACAAAACTTGTCTGAAATAATAAAGTATAGATTGAAGCAAATAATATTAGAAATTTATGCTTACCTTCGATGTCTTTTTTTGTAAAACTGAATGCACAACAATTTAAAGTTATAAAAATAAAAAAATATAAAATGCTTTAGAAAATAATAAAAAGCGTTGTTTCAAGCACGAGCTACAAATGTATACTGAACTATTATTTAGCTGGGAGGGCTACGTTAGCCAAAATAGAAAGCACGGCCTACTGAGTTTAAAAAAATAAAGTTTAACTAAAATGTGAATGTACAAAAAACTTTATTGAATATTCTACCGCCAACTTCAGGTCCAATAACTCCAGGAATTATATATATTGTTAAAAAAACACACATTAAATTTATTAAATATATTTTTTTGGCTAACTCGAATTATTCATAATTTTTATGTTTTTCGCTCAAAATGAAACTCAACAGTAATTTTGTCATTGGTCCCATATGTCATAATTATTTTAGTCTATTTCAAATATATTTGAATTTAACTACGAGGACGATCCGATAAGTACTTAGCATATCAAAAAAAAAACCGCAAGTTTTTTGAAAAGTGATAATTTATTTTCCTAAACACACTCTAAAAAGTAAGTTTTTTGGAGACCTGCTAAGTAGGCCTTCGAGTCGGCGATAACCTCCCAATTTGACTCAAATCTCTGCCCAGCGAGTGTCCGGGAACATAAAGAGGTCGCATGGGGCTAAGTTTGGTGAATAATGTGGAATAAGGCAGCTGTTCGTATCGTAATTCGACCAACTTTGCCGTGGCAACGGTGCACGTATGAGCCGGTGGAAAAGCACCTTTTTCATGCCAAATAGAGTCCTGAATCCGTTTCTCCGTAAATGTGTCTTGCGATATTGGCTCCTTTGTTACCTACGATATGAGCCAATATCACTGCGGACGGCAGTCCGCGCTAGTGACGAAAGCAGCACGAAGTGTGCGAAAGCGACTAGCATATATACACAGGAAGAATGGAAAATTTGCTATGACTGTTCGATCAGGTCGAATTATATACCGATCGAAAGGTATCAATTAAACTTACAAATGTGCATACTAAGACTTTTGAAAACTCACCTGGCTCGTGAGATAAACAGGTGTAAGTGGGAGGGGCAGTTTTGATTGGAGCTAATGGGGCCGTTGGAGCCTTTTTGATTTTTTTTTTTAATTTTTTACTATTCTAATCAAAAGTTATCTTATATTTTCGGGGAATACCCGAGTTAAGAACAAATATATATTTGAAAAGTTTCAATTTGATGAACATCTAATGGAAACCTCTGTAATCTCTGTGGTCATATCACGTTTTAAGCTTAAAATCAACTAATGTCTAATCTACAGAACTGTATAATTCTGCACAGATTTGAAAGAAATAAGAAGTCGATGTTTTCATTTTATTGAACTCAATAAAGTTACACATATATTTGCGGGCTTAACAATATAATGGTAGACACATATGTATGTACATAGATATGCATATGTGTTTATGGTATATATGTATGTGCTTTTGTATTTGCGGTTGTATGCGATAAGCCGACCGCGGAATGTACGAGTATTCCAAGCAAATTCCTAAGTAATATTCTCTCTCGACCCCAGCAAAAATTTTGGTATTGACTGAGGATTGCCATAAACTTGACAATGTATGCATATATGAGATTTATATAAAGACTATATAAATATACATATAGTTAGATATATGTATTCTGCTTCTGATTCTGTATGCATACATCGTTTTACATGTACATGATGTACATACGTACATCATGCATAGACATAAAACTTACAAACTTTGCACATATAAATTTACATTATATAAATATATTTGGATTAATATGGATAAATATAAATTGGTTGGTTAAAGGTTAATTTATGCCGGCATAATACAATAATTGGCTCAATAATGTTTCGCATTACGAGTAGAAAAATAACATTTATACACTTTGAATATACATATTGTTACATATGTGTAAATATATAGATCTCTGTCTGTCTGTTCATTATTATTATCAATTGATTTGGTTTGCTGCTCTTGCTGCTTCACATCCGCTTCCGCTTTCGGTTCACTTTCCGTTTCCATTTCCGTTTCCGTATCCTACGCTGCGCTGCTGCTTCGTTGGCTGGCACATTGTCGGTCATGGCTGCAAGGGAATCGACGCATTGCGTCCACGCGACAGGCCGCAGCTGATGGACAAGCGGTGTGCCTCCAAGCGACTCAGGTGATGCCTTCACGAGCCCATCACGCTCTCGAGGAATGTGTGTTTATTGATGATCTTCGTCGTGGCAATCACAAACTGCACATTGTTATCCTCCTGGGCGGCAAGGAAACGCAGCGCGGCAATCTCGGCAAACGTGCAGCCGCCAACAAAGAGAACAAGGACGACACGTCGGGCATGCAACAGGGATGACTCGCTCGGTGTGGCGCCACCTCCATGATGCGGCCGTCCGCCGATGCCAATCAATTGCACCTGGAAATCCTCAAACGTTGGCCCAGGCAAGTTGGTAATCTGGCTCTTGAGCGTCTGCCAGCCCAGCGGTTTCAGCGAGTGCTCGACGAGTCGTGCGGTCAACGGTGCATAGAAGCTATGCACATAGCTAATGTCCCTCGGCTCCACCTCAACGCTGTCATCGACGGTCAGATGAAGGGTCTAAATAAATGGATGATAATAATAATGGATAATACTCCAATTCGATTCAATTCGTTGCTCACCTTGCGCAGCACGGCATAAGCACGGGATTCGGTCTGCGTGTGGAGCAGGCCAGCTTTCTCCAGATTACTGACCTTGAGCAGCACCTCGAGGCCATAGACATGGGCCAGCTCGCGCTTGTAATAGCTGAGCACACGCTCCTTGAGTCCCGAGGCGGCGGCACACTGCAGGCACATGAGACGCAGCACATTCCGGAGCTCGGCGCGTCGCGCAATCAGATCTTCGATGTAGGCGCTGGGCCTGTCAATGTCCGCACAGATCATGAACTCCTGTTCGGCGGCGAGATCATCGTGGAAGGAATACGCGTTCACCTTTTCATCGATGAGCCCAGCGATGGCCGTGTGCTCCGATGTTTGCTTCTTCAGTGTCATCAGCTGCGGCAGACGTGCCACAAAGCTGTTCATCTCCGGCAGCGATTGCTCCTGCACCTTGACATTCATCTGCACCTGAATCTCCCTCACTTTGCGGGCCAGGAGCATGCGCACCTCGTTGAAGTTCTTGTTGCGCAGCTCGGCATACAGCTGATCCCCGGAATGGAGCACGATGGTCTTGCGTTCGGTGTTGCCTAGCAAACGTTCCGGCACCTCGCCGGTTGACGACGCAGTCGAAGATGCGTCGTCGGCATTCGCATAGTGAAAATGCTCAGCAAGCAGCGTCAGTTCATTGTGCCGGATGCCATAGAACTCATCGATGAGACCCTCGTAGGTGAGTTGTGTCGCCAGCGGAGTAAGAAGATCTATGCCGCGATCCAACAATATGAGCTGATCAATGGAGCCCTTGTCGCCATTATAGAGCGACTTCTCGTCAATGGCCAGCTGCTTGGCATGATCCCAGACCAGCTGCGCCTGCCTGCCCTTGCCATAGATCTTGGGTATGCGTCCGTAGAGACGCTGCAGCTGGACCAGTCCAATGGCCGCCTGGTACAGCGAAGTGGTGTCCCCATCGATGCTGACATCGCGATACGAATGCAGCATCTCCATGCTCACCACATCCGAGTCCAATGGCAGAAAGTTCCAGGGCAATTCCTCCAAGCGCCCAAACGCACCCATGACATCCTTATCCTCCAGCTGCTTAATGCACAGGCAAGACCGACGCGGCACGAACAAAATGTGGAACTGCCGACCATGCTGACTGTTGCCCTTCACGTGCGTCACCAGCTGGTCCATCAGTGACACCTGTGGCCGCAGTATGTAAATAATGTTGCTCAGCTCCTTGGGGAATCGCATTTCCGGCTCCAGTGCCAACAGCTTGATGCCGCGATCCTTGAACAGCTTCGGCTCGGCGACCAGTCCCAACGGACCGTACATCGCCTTGGGCAGCACAATGGCCTTGGAGCCCTCAATGCACTCCAGTTGTTGCACCAACTGGCGGCACGCCACCTCCTGCAACAGTTGCAAGTTGACGCGTTGACTCTTCAGGTGGGGAAACATCTTGTGTGAGTTGATCTTGATCTTAAATTGTTGTTTTGTTGTTCTTCAATTCGTTTGATTCGTTCTTGTTTCTCTTTGCCACAATTTTAAGTAATAAACGAGCGACTTTGCAGCCGTCGTTTTTGGATTCTGCGATGCGAACAATTCCTGTGGTAGGTTTATTTATGGCTGCAGGTGTAGGTGTAACTGTAGGTGTAACTGCAGTTGTAGTTGTAGTTGTAGCTGCAACGCCCACAGACCGACCCACCGCTTAGCAGCCACAACAAAACAGCTGTTTTGGGCCTGCGCAGAAAACAATGTGTACACACCTGCAATAAAAATATAAAAGCACCATTGAGCCGCCATCGATGGCAGGCCTGCACTATCGATAGTTTTTTATAACACTTAAAGCCTCGCAGAAAAGCGCGCATTTGTATCGCAGCTTCGGAAACGTTTAAGTTTCGTGTTTAATAGTTATATATTTTTATGACATGGATAAGTTGCTATACTTTAGTCGAAAAAATAAGGGAAAACGAAACGGAAATGGACCTAATAAAAATGTTTAATATTAATGTTTAACATACAAAGTGAAATACATTTTTTTTTTACTTTTATTAAACCTAAATTAATAACAATTGAAGAATTTTGTTGGAATTTCATATAAACATTAGTGGGATTCCGGTAAACGTTTTTGATTTGCTTTTGATTATTTTTAACCAAATCGAAATCATTTGACGGAACGACCCTTTTTGCACACTGATTATTTTTTGATTTAGTGAACAGCTGACAGCCTGGGCGAACAGCTAATTGACAACAAAAATGGGCATAATTGCACAAAATGCCGGAAGAAAGTCATCGAATATGTTTTAATTGAATATTCGTAGATTTACAATGCAAACAAACACCAACTGTCACACAGCTGTTCAAAACCAAATCAAAATGAAAAAATAATCAGTCTCAGTGCTGATTTTTCGAAATCAATTAGTAAGACCACATTTCCCTGATTTGCTCTGGGCCCACTGAAAATTTTGTATGGAGCAGCTGTGAACAGCTGACTGAAAAATCAAAATCAAATCAAAAGCAAATCAAAAACGTTTACCGGAATCCCACTATTAATAATTTTTGGAATTCAACATACACATACATATGTTCAAATTAACACACTATCGAAAACTATCGATTGTTTGGAAAATAATATCGATGACTATCGATGGTGCCGACTATCGATAGCTCTCCACCTCTAAGCTCAGGCTGCCAATTTGTTGTTCATTTAGGTGAACTGATTTATTGGTCCCATTTTCTTTTCTGTAAATTTTAATGCGAATTTTTTTCATTTGTTTATTCAATAAGACTCGGCCAATATCCGTACATTTGAGCGATAAAGAGCAAAACAGAAAAACGGAAAAAGAATGTAGAACAACTTGGAAGGAACTTGTTCACTTGCTCGCCGAAATGAGCTACTCTTTTTCGTTCACTCACTCAGGAGCAACCCAACACTGCTACAATTTAGTTAGCAACACATTTAAGCGTGTGATAGAATTGTGTTTTCTTTTTCATCTCTGGCAGTCCGTCAGAGCGAAGTGCTTGAAATTCAAATTTGTCGCAATCGCATTTTAAATGGTATCGAAGAACAACAATTTCCAAGCGAATCGAACCATGCAGCAGCAGCAGCAGCAACAACAGCGTCAGAATGTACGCGCTGCCATCGCACCGTATCGCAAGCCGTTCCGGCCTCAGGTGCAGGGGCAGGTGCAGGCGCCCAACCAATTGATGTTCACATCCTGCCAGATGCCCAGTGATCCGCTGTATGTGGACTTCAATAGACCAGCTCCAGCACCGCCAGCAGCACCATCGACCAAATCCACGGGGCCAGCGGGCTCCTCGCCCACCGGCAACTGCTTGCCTGGATCGGATGGTGGCGGTAAAAAGAAGTCGCTTAAGGGTAACAAACAGCTGAAGGGCAACAAGCAGCAACAGACACAGCAGGGACAAAACTCGCAATATGCGCCACAGATGCAGATGGCGATGCCAATGCACGGCGCTGGTGGCGACACTGGCTGGCAGCCGCATCCGCATCCTCAGCAGCGTTTCCATTCGCCGAATGCCAATCGCTTTAATGGACCACAACGCAATGGCTTCAACCGGGTGGGACCCCCGAATCGGGGCGGCGGCGTTGGAATTGGACGTCATATGATGGGTCCAATGGGTCCAGGGCCAGGCCCCATGGGTCCCCGCCGAGGTCCAGGACCGGGACCAGTTGGCGGTGGCCCAATGCCACCATTTCCACCGATGCCGTTTCAAGCACCCATACCGCCCATGCGCTGCCCAATGCCACCAATGGGCGGACCACCGCCTCCTCCACCGTTTATGCGTCGCAATGGACGCGGAGCTCCGAACCATCCACCGTTGCCGCCGCCGCTGATGGGGCCGCACATGTTAGGGCCACGTATGCGTCCACGTGGCATGCCACCCGGCCCAAGTCCCTTCAACATGGCTCACATGAATGGCAATCTCAACGGGCGCAAAATCAAGAAACCAAACCCGAAACTGATCAAACAGGCGGTCAAGGGGAAGAGCACCATCAAGACGCTTAAGAATCTGGTGAACCAGTATCCCATTGACAAGCCCTGGGTCAACGATGAGATCCGTGCCGTCCACGACGAGAAGCTGGACATCGAGAATCGTTTGAAGGGCAACAAGGACGACCAACTGTTTGCCCAGTTCAAAGTGCAGCGCGATAAGTTTGTGTCCATGTATGAAACAGCGCGCGAGGATTTCCTAAAACAGGAGGCCGCCTCGGTTATGGGCAAGGTAACGTTTAAATTCTTAAATATTCTCTTCTATGTTATTTATTCTTTCCTTGCCGACTCTATGTTCCTAATTTCTTTTCATTTATATCATCATCTCATTAACAATTTTACATCCATCTCAGGTTTAGTTTCAACTACAAGTTTTTTTTCTCATCCAGTGATCATTCATCCAAGGATAAACACACTTATCGATAGCACATATATTTAAATCGATAACGCACACACAACTTATTAGATTTCTTTTCATTCGAGTTCCTTTTGCGCTTTTTTTACGTCGAATTCTTGATCCATTTGACAATTAGGATACATAAGCGCCTTTTTTTAAACTACGTAAATGAATTTGAATTTGCATAGATCAAGATCGAATTTAAATGATCATTGATAACTGTTGATCGTTATTCAATGATGCTTGATCGCTCATTGTAGTTCGATGATCGCCTTTCGACAATCGTTTGCGGATTACTGTTAGTCGTTGATCGCGTTTTGTTAATCGATAACATTTGGTGTTAATTTTTGAGGATTTCATTGAAAAGTGGTAATCATTGATCGATGTTATATTCTTTGATCGTTATAAATGCTGTTAAATGTTTTTCATTATCCTAAATCGTTGATACTTAATAGTATTTGTCGTTACTTTGCTAATACATCTGTACTTGCGATAGATAAATGTTAAATGATAGCTTTTAATTTATTATTATTACTTTTTGAGGGAGAATCAATGATTTGTAGTCATATGGTATAAAAGTCGTTTTTTTTATTGGGAATCGATAAGTTGTTAATACTTTATAATTGTTATTTATACTCTTTTATATTTTTGTTGATTCTGTTTCAAAATCTCTGAATCGTTGATTGCTTATCGATGTTCTTTGTTATTTTTATTTTTGTTTTTTATGGCTAATCGAAGTCACCCTAATTGATTGGTAATCGATAAATTGTTAATACTTTATAAATAAATATTGAACTTTTTTTTTTTTTTACTTTGAATCGTTCACTGTTGATCAGCTCTTTAATTTTTATCGTATTTATCGATGAAAGACCAATTATTTGTCCTTCAATAACTATTTTAGATCGTTAAGCCTAGTACCGACGTGAGATAAAAGGCCTAGCGTAAGTCAAACTCCATATAAAAAAAACGCTAGCGTAAAGTGAAAAAGAAGAAGCGAAATTTATCTCTGCTTGTCGGTCCGGACGTAAACTAAACTGAAACTAAAAACGGAGTTGCCAGATAAGGAACGGGCGTTATCCAGCACTGTTTGAAACAGCTGAATGGCCCAGCGAAACATTGAACTGTTTAGAGTTGCGGTATCTATCTATCTCACTCTCTCACAATAACTCAAATGAAATGACCGGAAAATTTTGAAACAGCAGACCAAATTCTGCTGATTAACGAGGTGGAGAAGTGGCCAATACTTGTATTTTTTTCATTAATTTAGAGGAAGAATTCACGTAAAAAGTTCAAAAGCGATAGGTGCACTAAATACCCGCTGTGCTTGCGTGCCATCGCATATTTCTTCTCTATTAATATTAATATACATTTTTCATTGCCTATTATCTCCTTTTTTTTTATCAAAATCAGTTCTGCATGTTCATATTTAAAATAAACCGCTGTTGACGCAAAGAGTTACCACTCAAGTTTTTGTTCTTTTTTCGTGTTGCTTTGGCAACTCTGGCTTTACGCTCGTCGACAGCGAAATATTGAGCATTTTCCGCCGCTAAAAATTTATCTCACGTCGGTACTAGGCTTTAATCTTTAAATTTATTTTGTCACCGATAACTCATGTACCTGAAAAGACGATAGATAATTGATTATTGATAGCTCTGAGCTATTGATTGTTAATCGATAGCCCTTAATTGATTATTTGCAATTGTTAAGGGTCAGTTCATGATCGTCTATTGATAACTTTTTAATCGTTGATTGCAATTGAGTTAGATAAAAATAAATTAAATGAAAGTATTGTGATGTTTTATACCGTTGGCATACCGTTACATACAACATACATACATTATTCTTTTGCAGGATGCCAAAGACAAAGACAATGACAAAAATGCAAATTCAAATCAGAACGCTGTCGCTAAGGTCGGAAATACAGAAAATGAAACAAGTCCAATAAAGAACGAAAACGATAATCAAACCGAATTAAATGAAAATATGCAACAACAGCAGCAACAACAACAAAAGAGACAGAACAGGAACGGGCTTAATTAAAATTTAAATAATTAAATGCAACTAAATCAACAATTGCGACACTTTGCAAAACAGCAAGAGAAACTAAAGAAGCAAACAAAATGTGAAAATCATAATTATATAATATAATTATTAACTGCAAATGCAAATGGCAAGCAAACAAACAAACAAATTTAACTAATTTAACATTTAAAAAAAGGCAAACATGAAATTGAATTAATGAAACAAAGCAACAATAATCATAAGAAAGTCAGCCAAATCAACATTTGTGTCGTATTCTTGTTTTTGCGACTGAGAACTGAGCTTAATTACAAAATACAAATAAATCTTAATAAATATGTAGTAAAAGAAATAGCTGTAAATTGCGAACATGAAAACACACACTAAGTAACAATGCCTCCATTAAATATAATAATATTATTGAATACATAATTATTTATTTTAACTTAAATGCTTCTATCCAATTCAAATAATTGTTGAATGCAACTCTAAAGTTACGTCCTATAATGTTCATGTTAGAGCAAACAACACGTAACGTAACGTAATGTTAAATGTTAAGAGAAATAAGAAAAACGAAAATGAAAATGAAAATGAAAATGAAAAACACATAGTCCTAAACAATGCCAGTTTGTATCCTAGTTAATATTTCACATAACGCTGAAGCACATTTCCTTTTTTTTATGTATATTTACGTATACATGTTCATTTCAATGTATGTATATATGTATGTTTAAATATATATTGTCGAATTAGTGCAGGGGAAATTTACTTCAGCTTGCAATTGTTTGAATCTTGTTATATTCATTACACAACCACAAAAAGAAGTTTTGTTTAATTGTATTTTTAAATTAATTCTTAAAAATTACAAATTAAGATTTGAGTTTAACATAATATTGTTTATTGTGTGCATCGACTCTTTGTTTTTGTGTTTTTTCTTATCCTTATCCTTTTCCTACTTCTACTGCATATTCTACATCCATTTCTTCTAGTTCTTTATCCTTCTTTGTTATTTTTTTTTTTTGTATTTAATACGTCTCCCCCTTCCACTCACTCGAATCCCACATTAACATTAGCATTAGATTCATGCAAAATCTTCAAAATATTCATTTATTGCTTATTAGATTAATACATTCTTTCAATTCTTATGTACATAAATATACATTTAAATATATATTTACTCGTCAAAGGCATCTTGAGATTATTGTAAATTCTATTAAAAAAAAAACAAAAAAAACTAACAAAAAAACAAACAAAAAAACAAAACCAAACACACACACATACAAATATACGCATACTAACACTACATATGTATGTGTTGAGCTAAAAATTATACAAAAAAAACATGAATATGCATTAAATAATTCTACCATTTTTTACTTTAAAATTTTTGTTTTTGTTCATATTATCAAGATGGGCGTGCATCATAAATTAATTATAATAATTTACCTGCAAAAGTAATTGCAAAAATTACTTTTAATTTGTTTCTGTTCCTTCAATAAATTCCGTGCGTTTAGTTGAGTTCCCTTTTTGATATTTAGAAAATACTAATTACGCATAGCAAAATCATACAAAAGAAAAAAATAAAATGATAACGTGTTGTTATTATCATGATCATATCATTTATTGCATTGTCTTTTGAGAGCTATTTGTAGTATTTGCCCCCCTCCCAAGACGCGACCATTTCCAGCTATTACAAAATTTTTTGCACATTTTTATTCATACACACACACACTTATATATATGTATATATACGTTAGGGCCGGGTAAATTTTTCTTTTTTGCAAAAATTGTTCACCAGAATCTTAATCTACGATGAATTCTAAGATATTTTCACGAAGAAACTATGTGTCTAAAATCAATTCCTAGCCTCCGCTTAGAAGCATGAAGATTTCAGATTAAGGTATTTTGAGGTAATTAGGGTATTAAAAAAAAAATAACACATTTTCCAATAGTGTTGAGCCTTTATTAATATATTTTTTTTTAATTAGCGAAACAATTTTTTTTTATTTCGTTAAAATTAGCCAAGGAAGCCATGAACTATGGCTTTTTAAGAAAATTAGAGGCAAAGTCTGGAAATTTCTAACGAAGTGAGATACCGGATATTTAAAATATTTTTAAAATAAAAAAAAAAATAAAAAAAATTTATTTTTCAAATTTTTTTTTAATTTTTTAATGTTGAAATAACCGAATTTTAGCGTTTGACCGCTATCTTACGCCCATTCGAATGCCACGCCTACTTTTATTTTGTTTCAAATTTTTTTTTCAAATGTCAAGAATATATATTTTAAATTTCAGGCCGGTATCCCACTTCGTTAGAAGTTACAGACTTTTGCGTCTTGTTTTCTTAAAAAGTCATAGTTCATGGCTTCCTTGGCTAATTTCAACGAAATATAAAAAAATTGTTTGGTTAATTTAAAATAAAAATTTGTATAAAATGTGTTGGAAAAAGATGAATCAGAATAAGGCTCAACATTAGAATTGGAATATTGGAAAATGTGTTATTTTTTTTTAATACCTTAAATACCTCAAAATACCTTAAAATACCGTTATCTGAAATCTTCATGCTTCTCAGCGGAGGCTAGAAATTGATTTTAGACATATTGTTTCTTCGTAAAAATATCTTAGATTATCGTAGATTACGATTCTGGTGGACGATAACCACGTTCATTTCGACCCGAACAAATTGACCCGCCCTAATATGCATATTTACAATTGTATCATATCATATCATCAGTTGTCCATCACACTAGATAACATTCAATAAGTATATCTCAACAAATCTATTAAACTTAAAGCTTCAAATGACGAAAACCCACATTACAATTTTATTTAAAAGTTCATTAAAAAAAATAAATAAAAATAAAAATGGTATATGTTTTTTATTTTTATAAGCTGGGCAGCTTAACTATACGCGCAGCCATTTCCGTTAAAAATGAGCGATTGAAAACTATATCTGAGGAATGAATGGCAATCCAATATTACATAAAAAATCGGTAAAAGAGCACCTACAAAGGTATCACGTTTTTTACTTTTTTTTTTTTAGATTTTTTCACAACTATAAAAACGTTAAAAGAAAACTTCAATATCAATTTGATTGAAAATTTTTAATATGTATATTCTCCATTATTTTTAGCTACTTAATTCAGCTATGCGCTTGGGCGTTCAAATGATTAGCTGCTGAATAACAGCCACTTTTAGATCCATTACAGCATTCCACTGCTTGTTCAGAGGTCTTCAATGGGGTTCACATCTGAAGAACACACTGATCATGTCGATATCAACAGCCACTTCTCTTCCTGCGAGGCATAGGTTGTAAATTCAAGCGCAGAACGTCTGTGTTCTAAAAGGAATCCATGCGAGTACTTGGAAAGGCTAACTTCAAGCAGCCAACAGCAAAGAAAGCACCCCAGACGATTAGACTATTGAAGAACCGCCTCCAAAGGAATTTTTTCTACCTGGGATATCCAAATTTAACGATTTCTTGTCCAAAAAATAGTCTGCAGTGTTATAGATACGATAATTTAGTGCTAATAGTATTGAAAACTTTTAAAATGGTTGTGCAGCAGCCGAAAATCAAATAAATTAGTCTAAAAACAAAAGTGTAAAAACACAGGATTCTTTAAACGTTTTTATATGTTATATTTGATTCCCTTACATTCCTGATTTATACGTTTCCAAAGTGTACGATTAGTGAAGCAACTCACAATATTTCCGTATTTAAAAAGCTTTACATCTAATTTATTTTAATTGAAGAACGATTTTCGAACGATTTTCGAACGAACGATGTCGAATTTTCTGAAATTATTGTCAAATATTATAAAGAACTCTACAACAAGAAATTAACAGTTTTTAAATCAAAACTAAATAGTTACAAAACTATTGGTTAAGGTTTAATCGAGTCTTTATTATGATGATAAAAAGAAGCCAATCAAAATATCAAATTTAAAATTATTTTTCGCTAAGCTCATTTAAAAAAACAAACAAACAAAATTTTGTAGTTTCGTTTCGTGCCTGTTTTATTTTGAGTGAATAGGAAAAATGCCATTTTTGTAGGCTATACAAAAAATAAAATAAATAAAGTTCAGTTGCCTAGTGTCATCAAAATTAAACGACCCTTAATATAATTGGCCACCGATTGATAAAGTTGGTAGTTTGGTCGTTTTGATTCCCGCCAACTGCATCGAGAATGCAAATAGCCCTACGATTAGATCGGTTTTGAAAAGGCAACACTCGCCTATACACACACACACACACACACACAACAAACACTACACACCACACTTCACAAACCACACACACACACACAACACACCCCATACAAAAAAAGTTGATCAATTCAGAGAAATAAAAACAAAATTTATATAAAACTGAAAATACAAAACATTGAAATTTAACTGGTTGGGCAAGGGGATGGGAGAGGGATAGGGGTCCAAAAAGTATTGCAAAACTGTTGTCATTTGTTTTGGCCAAAATGATATGATGGCATCTAATTGTATAATGGCCAACGCATTCCCAATGAGAATCCGGACACTTGGGCATTTTTAAACGGCGCACGGTGTTTGCTATAAAAGACGGAGAAACGCAGGAAAAATCAAAAGTCATCGCGGAACATGCAGTGGAAACGCCCAAAGCCAGCGGAAACGGAAGTGATAATCGAGGCGGATATACAGAGGGAAGCGTTGAGAGCAGCGGCATTGGAGATGAATCTAAAGATGGAAGAGGAGTTCGAGATGCTAATGAGACAGAAAGAGATACTAGAAATGGATAAGGAGTTCAAGATGGGAACGAAAACGAGAATGGGACAGGATAAGAATAAGCTAGAGCTGGAATTGGAGTTGGAATTCGATTTGGAGTTGGAGTTGAATACGCATAATGCTGTAAGCTATCACTGGAGAGTGTGGGAACTGATGGGATTGATGCAGCCCTCGGACATGTCGCGTCTGCAGTTCCTCGTTCGCTCCATTGTCATCAATGTGCTGGTCACCTTTCTGTTCCCATTGACGCTGCTCGCCAAGCTCTTCTTCACGAGCAGCCTCAAAGAGCTCTTCGAGAACCTGACCATCACCATCACGGACTTTGTGGCCAATTTGAAGTTCATCAATGTATTTCTGGTGCGTCGACAGTTGCGCGAGATTAAGGACATTCTCCGGGTGCTGGACAAGCGGGCCAAGATCGTGCACAACCAGGAGGAGATGCGTGTGCTCCATCAGTCGGTGAAGACAGCCCAAACCAGTTTTCGCACCTTCGCTTGGATCTTTGTGTTCGGAACCGCGTTGAGCTGCATCCGGGTGGTAATCGCCCGGGATCGGCAGTTGCTGTATCCGGCGTGGTTTGGCGTCGATTGGCAGTGCTCCGACTTGGCCTATTGGCTCATCAACGTCTATCAATTGTTTGGCCTAATTGTCCAGGCCATTCAGGACTGCGCCAATGATTCGTATCCGCCGGCGTATCTTTGCATTCTTACGGGACACATGAGGGCGCTGGAGTTGCGTGTCCGTCGCATTGGCTACCCGCAACCGTTGGCCCACATCCTCTACAACCCGGCCAAGTATCACCAAAGCGTCTACGTGCAGTTGTGCGAGTGTATCGAGGACTACATCAATATACTGCGATTGAATGAAATCATCCAGGAGATTCTATCGATCGCCTGCATGGCACAATTCGTCTGCTCCGCCGCCGTTCAATGCACGGTCGCGATGCATATTCTCTATGTGGTCGATTCCAATGATCTCTCGACCATGATGCTCTCCCTGGTCTTCTTCATGGCGGTCACCTTGGAGGTGTTCCTCATCTGCTACTTCGGCGACCGCATGCGCACCCAGAGCGAGGCCCTCCTCGATGCCTTCTACGCCTGCAACTGGATGGAACAGATGCCCCGGTTCAAGCGCAACCTCATCATCACCTTGATGCGCACCCAGAAACCATCCCTCATCTATGCCGGCGGCTACATTCCCGTCACCCTGGAGACCTTTGTTCAGGTATACCTAAAAGACTCTTTTTTTACAGAACACGAAAAAATTTACACTTATTATTTTTATAATTATTTTTTTCGGATTTTTGATTTCTTGCTTTTGAGTTCGCCTTGGTCTTCGAACAAGTATCAGCACTATTGTCGAGTCACCGACTATAAGATACTGTTACTTAATTTGGGCTAACTCGACTGTTGATACCGATCGAGATTATATACAGTGGATCACAGCTTAAAGTTTGCACCCTTTTTTTACTCTTCTTGGAACAATTCTAAGAGTAAAAAGAAAATTTTCAAAAATATTTTTGCTAGTATTTTTTATAATTTTGAAAATGAAAATGAAAATGAGGAAAAATGGGTTAAAATGGTAATTTTTGGGACTTTCAAAAAATTATAAAAATTACTAGCAAAAATATTTTTGAAAATGTTTGCATTAAAATATTTTTTGACTTTTACATAATACATAATATATTTTTTTTACCGTGATAACTTGACTTACATAGCAGTTAAAGCAAAAATAAGGGTGCATACTTTAAGCTGTGTATATTTTATGGAGTTACTCATTGAGTACCAACTATTTTAATACTTTAGCTGGGGTTAAATACATATTTTCACCATGTGATCAGGGTTAACTAGACCTAGATATCGTTAGCGTGTTACTTTTTTTCAGCAAAAAATACGATAAATGTCTAGTAAGTATGTGACCCTCCTCATCAAAATTCCCCACTAATAAATTCTCTATACGCGGATTAGCATAAATCGTATCATGTAAATAAATCTTACGAGTCTTCAAGGGATACTATTAACTAAAAGCTTTTTGTGTGAAATTCCAATGCAAAACACATTTTTCAATCTTTTTGTGTTGGAAAATTTGTCAAAATTTATAGCGCTTTTATTGCTCAATTGAATTTTCTGACCTGTTTTATTGTCAAATATCTCATCAGAAGCTTAAAAAGTGCACTGAATTCATTGAGTTATTCGTAACCCAATTTAAAATATATTTAAAACTCTAATTCGAAGTATTTCAATTTGTATTATTTTTAAAATTTGTAGTACAAATATTTCTTAATTAATTAAAAAAATGTACAAACATATATATTTTGATGTATGGGCATTTCCAGGATCGAGAGCGCGGCATTTGTACGTCTTTAAATGAAAAAAAAAATCGGAAAAGTTGTCATTTTCAAAAATATTTTCTCACGTGTTTAATGCATTTTATCAACTATATTTTTATTATAAAAGACAAGCTTTAAGGACTTATCGTTTTCGAATTATTTATAGAAAATAATGCATCGCGAACGCGACGAAAAATGGAAGTCATGTTTGACTTCATCTTGACAAATGCGATAGTCTGCGAAATGTTGCGAGTAATTTGGAAGAAAATACTCTTAAACCATAATCAAATAATGTAGTTTTTAATGTTAGAAATAATTTTGATATGTTACTATCATTTTATTTATTTAACAAGTTTTTTTTAGTAATTTGTAACGCTACCTCGCGAACGTGACAAGATTTCCACCTAGTTTGTTCTACGAATTTGTTTGTAAAATTTTATTCGATATATCGAAAACAGCTTGTAAAACTTGTTTCAAATTAATTTTACAATACATTTCTATGTACTAAAATGGTTTATGCTACATTCTTACTATCTCACTTAGTGTAATCGATAGAATATAAACAGTCCATTTTGGAAATAAATTTTTAAGAAAATGGGCAAAAATATAGAAAAAGTGAATTTATTTTCATCTCCTATTGAATTTCTTCTAGTGTATGTTGCTTAAATAAATAACTTGAATACATTTTTCGAAGAAAATTTTACAAGGGCGAGGTGGATCTTTTTCTGGAAATGCCCATATTGAGTCTAAGAGTATGAATAAATGTTGAGTTGATATGTATATAGTATTTATATGTATGTATTTATGATATAGTTAGATTTATTTATCATCTATCCCCCAGGTAAACAGGTTCACCTACTCCGTCTTCACGTTGTTGCTACGCGCCAAGTAATTCCCTCGGATCATCCGCGACAACTGGATTTTCCCAGAGGAATTGAAAAATAATCAATGAACTGGTCGTATCTATTATATTTTCCATCACTGTGAAAATAAATTTGCATATATACACTGACGAACCTTATTTTAAAATCTAAGAAGACAATTGCAACTTTGATCTGATATAAAAAATATTTAGATATATCGGATCGTTGAAGAGCCTAGACGAATATATTGCTTACTGCACACATACATTTACAAAATCCCATCTTTTCGCTACAGTAAACATTGCTTAAGTAGAACGAAAAATAAAATAAAACGCACCACGCAAGGACATATTGTTGAATTTTTTATTCTATTTGTGGAGTTAAAGTCGAGTTGAAAATACAAAACATGAAGCAGGAGGATTGCCTAGTTATCGTTCGTCTCGAGAGGAGCAGGTGGGCCAGGTGATGTTGTCGCAATTTGTGGTTCAGTTGGGTTGTCCACCTCCGTGTCCTTTTGCTTCTTCCACATCTTGGCGGCGGCGAGGAGCTTGAGATTGGGTCGGGCCATTTCATCCTCGGGAAAGATGTAATCGAAGATCTCCTCCCAGCCCTCCTCGACGCCATCCTCGGAGACAATCTTTTGGCGCCGTTTAATGCGACGCGGCATCTTGTCCAGGACCTTTTGCAATGACGTCGCATCGTTGACGTCGCGTTCAAAGTCGCGCCACGCCTCGAGAAGCAGGACACGCGACTCCTTGTCGTTCAGTTGTCGCATCATCTCATTGGCACGCTCATAGATGCGACGTGCGAGGCGAGCATTCAAATCGTCATCCCCCTGGGAATCATCTTGACCTTGGCCATGACTGATGCTCATCTCGAACTTGGCAAACGATATCCAGACCTTGACATGCTGAGTGCGCTCCAACAGGCGTTCATAGAGCTGACGGGCCAGCTCCGTTTCGCCGAGCGCGACCTCAAAGTCAATGTAGGCCTTCCACAGCAGCTCGGGCATGTCGAGGCGCGGCTGCTGCACGGCCAGCTCGAAGATGGCCCTGGCCCGCTCCGTGTCCCCCAAAAGGTTCTCCAGCTCGGCAAACTTCATCCATGTCACGCAGTTCTCGGGTCCAAACTCGAGAAACTTCTCGTAGAGCAGGCGGCAGCGTTCGAACTCACGCAACTGAATCTCCAGATCGATGTAGCCGCGAAAGAG
This sequence comes from Drosophila recens, assembly GCA_037043495.1. Classification (NCBI taxonomy): domain Eukaryota; kingdom Metazoa; phylum Arthropoda; class Insecta; order Diptera; family Drosophilidae; genus Drosophila; species Drosophila recens. The sequence continues at coordinate 28,521 of JBAMBJ010002540.1, forward strand.
CTTGTCCCGCGGACACATGCCAATGGCCATGCCGAGTGTCTTGCGTGCCACCTGAAGCTGCTTGCAGCGCAGCTCGAATTGGGCGTAGAGCAGCCAGAGCTTGCTGAAGGTGAACTGCTTGTGGGGAATGAGCTCCAGGCAGGTCTTGTAGATCTGGCGTGTGCGCTCGAGATCCTCCGCCTCCAGTTCCTCGTACAGCGCATAGTTGATCCACATGTAAATGTAGCGACGCCAATAGTTCTTCTCGTTCGCCGGCGGCACATTCGCAATGGCACGCTCGTAGGTCTCCCGGATCAGCTCCTTGTCGCCCTCGGCCTCGATGAGTCGCAGATAGTCGAACCAGGCATCGTAATTGGTGGGATTGGCAGCCACTTCCTGTTCGTATTGATGCTTGCGCTTCGATACGATGACATCCTCGATGCCAGCCCGATCGCCGTACTTCTTCTCGTGTATTGTGTACGCCTTGAACAGATCGGGCGTGCGATCCTTTGGCAGATGATCTAGCGCATACTTGTAAATGATACGAGCACGATCGTGCTCCTTCTGTCCCTCCTCGAAGCGGGCAAACGCAATAAACAATCGCTCCTCAATGTAATCATCGCCGAAGAACTCCACGGCCCGTTCAAACACACGCCGTGCTCCGTGTATAAAGCCGTGCGTCTCCTCGAAGCGTGCGAACTTAATCCAGTTCTTCACATCGGGATGTACGTAGACGAATCTCTCGTAAATTTCGCGGGCCCGATCCGTTTCCTTGTAGCGCAGCTCGAAGTTGACATAAGTCTGCCAGGCCTGCTCCTCCGGCTGCCATTCCATCCAGCGCTCAAAGACTTGACGTGCTCCGGCCACGTTCTCCAGCATCTCCTCCATGTAGGTGTACTTATACCAGAACTGATTCACTCGCGGCATTATGGTCACCGCTCGATCCCACAGGTTGCGGGCATGATTCACCTGCTTGTTCTTCATCTCCATTTCAGCATATTTGAGCCAGAGCGTGACATTGCGGTGCTCATTGTCCAGCGCCCGCTCCCATATGGAGCGTGCCCGCTGTATCTCCTGCTGCTGCTCCTCCCATTGGGCATACTTGATCCAGTGGCTGACCACCATGCGATTCTTCCTTAAATTGTCCTCGAATGTCTTGCGCTTCCTCTGCTGGTAATCGGCCAATTCGGCGGGATCGGAGATCTTTTGCTTCGGCGGCGGTGGCAGAATCTCCAAGTCACGCTCCTTCGCCTCGCGCAGCAGCTGCTCCGCCGTAATTTGCACCTCGGCCGGCGCTTTATTCTTCACCTTGAAATGCATGGTAAACGATTAACTTCAACTTATTCTTAAGTTCGCCTTTACTGTGAACTTACCTTTGCCACCTTGGGCATTTTCTGTGGCCGATCCATAATCTGTTTATGGGTTAATACGTTGCAACTTCTGAACGGCGTCCCTATGCAGCGTCCAGAAAGTAAAAATTATATTTCGCACTGCGTGTTTTGTTTTGTAGCAGAGTTGTAGAGAGTAAGTTCGATTGAACCAATCACTAAATATAACGAACTAGATCGCTGATTGTAGGTCATTTATAGTTCAGTTCGTTTCGTTCGTATGAGTCAAATATAGTGTTGCCCAGTGTTGTCACACTTGCTTTTAAGGTCACGTTTTAATATTTCGCAAAGAAGACAGTAGATGGCGCCACTTCTTTGGAAACGGGTTTCAGGAAAATTTTTTGTTTATTGTTATAAGTTGCGACTCAGTTTATTGTTGTTGCGAGTTGCAAATAATTGTCAGATTTGTATTGGTAAAATTATATGCTTTTGATTAGCCCACTCGACTAGTGCTGGTAATCGACTGTAAATCGAACTTAAAATTGAAATGTAAATGTCGACAATAAAGAATCGAACTATCGACAAATGGCCAAATTATTCCGATATACGGGGGATTTTCAATTTTTTTTAAACTGTCGACGGTTTTTTATTATAAATTATATTCATAATTTTCTTAAAACAATTTTATAATGCCCATGAAATGAAGTAAAATATTATTTAATTAAAATTCATGTTTTCAACGCACTACCTTATTTTAATGCTAGTAAAATTTCATTTCATTAGGCATTATATTTTTTCAATATCAATAAAATGACATCTGCACTAAAAAAGTCGTTAAATAGAGACGGAGCCATCTCTGCTCTCCAGACTAAATCATGAATAATATGTATGGACATATGTATGTATGTAAGTATATCCCTGAGAAAGCAAACTGGGTACTTTACAAAACATTAGTCACTCCGAGGTCTGATCAAAGCGGCAAAGAGATTAACTCTGTCAATAGGATCGACTTGGCTGCAAATTTAAGATGTTATCCCCCAAGCTTCGAATTAAAATTTGGGTTCAGAAGCTCTTAAAATTGGCTAGATGATTGGAGGATTAACTTTGAAGGAAACAAAATAGATATTGAGAAATAAATATTTTTCGAAAAGAAATTGACTAATTTGATTTAAACAAAATTCCTAGGAACATGCATACCCAT
>JBAMBJ010002541.1:0-66675 GCA_037043495.1 Drosophila recens
ACATACAGTTGCGGTCAAAAAAATAGTAGTGCGTGCAATGAATTTACAAAAACTTAAAATTTAATGACTTTTCATTTATCAAATTTTTTTTATAATTTTTTTAAGATACGTTAATATATTGTTAATCTATCTGAGAAATCAAAGATAGTGAACAGTTATTATTTTTCGACTTAGGAATTTTTTTCTTGCAATAGCCTGAAAATTGGGCGGTCAAAATAATAGTAGTGATGAACATATTCAAAAATTTTAATGATGAAAACGATCCAAAACCCCCTTTTTTTTATTTAAAAGGTTAGATATGTGAAATGCACTTAATAATTAACAAATTTAGTAATTTGTTGTGAAGCCTTTATCTTGAATTACCGCCTTACAACGACGGATCATGGCTTTTACATCGTTCTGTTTGTATTGAGCTCCAGGCGCTCCTAGCGATCCTCCAGAGATGAATATTATTTGTTGGTTGATGCTTGGCAATATCCTTCTTCATATCGGACCACAAATTTTCAATGGGATTCAGATCGGGGGACCGTGGTGACCACTCCTACTACATTAACTTTTTTCTATGCGAACCATTCTTTCGAAGATTTGCTGATATGCCTTGGGGCTATGTCCTGTTGGAACCTCCAAATTATCGGCATATCATCTGAAAAATACGGTAGCATAGTGTCCTGCAGAATTTTCACTTGTTCGTGCCTTTCCATTATGGTTATGATACATTATATGGGTTGGGCCCAATAATGTGAAAATGCGCCCAGGTTATTATTCTCATACTACAATGTTTGATAGTCCTGCAGGTGAATCTGGGCTGATATTCGGACTTTAACGGATACCTTACATGTTGTCGAGATCCTCGACCAGTAATAAAAATAATTTTGGACACATCCGACCACTAGAGGTTTCTTTATTTCTCTAGGGTCAACTCAGATGATCCTTAGCAAATCGAAATCGCTTTTGGGCAGGTATTTTTTTCAATAACGGAATTTTTCACGGGCTTCTTTCTGCCAGATTATTATTTTGCAAACATCTAAGAATGTTTTACACACTTTGGTCCATACCAAAGTCCTTTTTTTTAAGTGCTGCAGGAGCAAAAGGGTCGCGTTTCAAAAACCTCACTACTTTTGTCACTTGTCTTTTGGACATGGATCGAGGTCTTCCACATTTATCCTATTTTGGCGACTACTTAATGGTGTTTCTGATTATGGTTGGCAATCATCTAATCAAATTTTTCCACTTCCTTAAACGTTATCCTTTTTGAAATAAATTTATTATAGGAGCACGCTATTCTGGAGTGCAATGCTTGCCACGCCCCATTGTAACAACTCTAAGCAAAATATTTTTTATACAATTTATAGAAAATTATCAAATTACAATTATAAATATCAAATCAAGTGCCTTTCCTGCTTAATATCCTTTTTTTCCACTTTTAATGCATTCACTACTATTATTTTGACCGCCCATTTTTCAGACTATTACAAGAAAAAAATTCCTAAGTCGAAAAATAATAACTGTTCACTATCTTTGATTTCTCAGATGGATTTACAATATAATAACGTATCTTAAAAAAATAAATAAAAAATTTGGATAAATTAAAAGTCTTTAAATTTTGAGCTTTTGTAAGTTCATTGCAGGCACTACTATTTTTTTGACCGCAGCTGTATATGTATGTATATTTGTAAATATTAAATAAAAAGCTACACAATTAGACACAAAGAAAACAATATCATAAAAAAAAAACGCAAACAGTCGATTTTCTTTGAGCTTTCTTAATTAAACAGTTTCCACGATTTGCCGGTACGTTTCTCCGGTTTCTCAACGTGCCAATGATTTGGATTCATCAAATAGTCCCTGAAACGGCAAATTGTAAGATATACATATATTATGTGTATGAGTATGAGGCAGTTGTTATATGGCTGGCAGCCTTTGCAACCTTTTTTCGGCCAAAACCTGCTGGGTCTGAGCACGCAGAGTGGCCAGGGGTCCGGCACGGCCGCCGTACTCCTCGGGCAGCATCTCACGGGGCACAAAGGCGTACAGAGAGTCGATGCTGGCTGTGTGGAAGCGTATCTAAAGCAGGGAAATTGCCAATTGTATGTGTATCTTTGAATGATGGGTAGGTGGAAACGCACCAATTTGAAGACCTCTTCGCTTATGAAAGGCTTCACGACACTCACAATCCTGTCCAGATACGTCGGACAGTTGACCATGTGAATGGCCTTGAGGCGTACTGGAAATGCCAATTGCAGGAACTTGACATAGGCCCGCAGTGTGCTTATGGTTAGACGCGATATATGACGCATCGTTGTGCCCTTCATATCAAAAATCTGGACCTCGCCCTCCGACATGACTTCGGGGTGTGCGAGATCATCGGGCATAATGAAACGACAGTCCGTGACCATGAAAAATGCACGCGTATCCTCCGTATGATGCATCTATGTTAGATAAATAAAGAATGCGACATTAGCTGCAATCTCTGCCACAAAGAATCCACTCACTTTGGATGGTTCAAAGTCCCGGAAGCAATAGAGTGAGACCTTATACTTATCCGGCGTAAGACCGGGTAGCGGCAGAATGTCTCTGTAAATGGGAAAATACCTCCGTTAATATTCTAATTTTAATAGATTAAACTAAAAAACTTCTAAATGGGAAATTAAAAATTATATAGATAATCAAAATAATGTAAAATTTAGTTAAAAAAAAAATTTTAACAATTCGGCTCCGGTAACAATTTAAATTTTTTTTATAAATAGCAAAAATAAATGAAAAAAATTGTTATGACTTGTAAAAAAAAATACCCATTAGTATATTTAGTTTTTTTTTTTATAAAAAATAGTTAAATAAAATTAATTTCACCATTTCTGTACTTTTTCGACTTTTTTAAGGACCTTAAACCGAAACGAATATCGGATTTTGGGTAATCAGCTTTGTAACAGTTACCGATTTTGTTTGTGTTCAATAATATTAATATTCTAATTATAAATACAAAAAATAAAGCTTGAAAAATAATTATTACACCGTAAGAACATAATTGATTGAAACGAAATTAACCGTTAAATATAATTGGATTAGAAACATTTCGGTAGGAAAATTTTCGGGTGCTTCTTTTGGGTTACGGTTTCAATAACGGTTTCCAATTTCAATCGGTCAATACCGGTTAACGGTAGCGTTTCCAGTTACGGTTTTATTCTTGACACAGGGTATTTGTAGTACAGAAATCTTACGCATAGTCAAAAGTGCGACGACTGTCCTCGTCCAGTGGATCCCGTTTAATAAAGAGATGTGGATGCTTGTTGCGCAGCGCGTAATTCACCTCGATGAGTTTCTTGGTGTCCTCGACATGTCCGTACATGCACTGATAGAAGCGACGCAGCAGCAAAGGCTCTGAAAGTGCATAAAGAAATGCGCAAGTTGGATGTCATCATGACGTAATGGGCATACAGCATTTGACCAAATTCCATCAAATGTATCCGACACGCTCCTCTGCCTACAAACGACCTCATTAAATTATTATTATTGACGTCGGTTTGGAGAAGTATTCACTGTTTTCTGCTGGCAACATTTCAATAAGTTGCCTTCCCTTTCCAACCCCAATCCCCAATCCCCAGCCCCCCAACCCATCCATCCTATTCGGCATTACATCAGCTGAAACAAGTAATTCCGCTACAGTGGAGTGTGCTCGACTGTAAGAGACCCAGTAACCCATATTCAAAATAAAAATGTATTAAATATGAAAAATAAAAATATGTAGATACATCATATGTATGTATTACATATGTACATATATACATATATATACAGTGGCTCACAGCTTATTTCAATTAGCACAAAACCAACTTTATTCAAAAGTTTTTCAAAAAATTATAACAAATACTAGAAAAAATATTTTTGAATTTTTTTTTTATTGCATACACTAATAGAATTCTTTAAAGACTTTTTTTGCATCCCAACATCTTTTGTAAAATATCGAGGGTAAAAGTTAAAAAATTTGTTTTTTTACAATAGCTCAAAATTTGTTGAATATTTTTAATATTTTTAAATTATGAGTTGATATAACATTAGTTTTCTGTAAATACTTTAGATCAGGTTTGTATTTTAGTTAGTTGTAACTGAAGCTTTTGAATAAAGTTGCTTTTTGTGCTGGTGGAAATAAACTGTGAGCCACCGTACATAAATAAATTATTCTATGCTAAAGACTGTTTATTGTTAATGTATCAGAAACCCCTAGGCGATAAAACCTACCTCAGAGCTTAAAAAGAGTGCAAGTCTAATACTGTCAAAAAAAAAATTTAAAAAGATAATTTTTTTAGGATTTTGCGATTTTTATATCTTGAGCGCTGGGCAAAACTAAGTAAAACGACTTTGTTTTTAGCTATAAAGTCAAACGAATATCGTGATAATGTGATTCTGCCCATATGTGCATATTTGATAGCTCTAGCTCTTCTGTTTGTTGGCGCTGATCCAGAATTTACATATGTACACATACACACATCTAGTTTAAGCTTCTGCCTGTCATCCACATTGCCATAAACTTAGTAGCCCCGTTGTAAGCTTTGAATACTGGGTCGAATTATGCATTTGCCAATTTTACCAATTTCCTGCGGCAGATTCTCATTTAGCGCAAACCATTCGAGTAACTCGGCCAAATCACGATCGCGCCTCAGCTGATTTTCACTTTCACTGTCGCTGCTCATGCTTTGAGGTTAATCGTAATCGAGGTGATTATCGAACGTTTATCGATTGCCAAATGCGTGCGCAGTTCCGTTGCGTTTGAAGCCTGCTGCCCAACTGAATTGGACGTCGAAAGTCAATTCGAGAACTGAGAGTCGAGAGTCAAAAGTGTTGTGATTATTTGATTCATATTCATATTGAAACATGATTATCGATTGATATTGGCAATACAAAAAGGTCTGCGTATTTGTATGCGTATATAAGCCGCATTGAAATACACTTTCTGTCCGGCAATTAAACACGTAATTTTTTAATTACTTTCCGGCTGCCATTTGCCATTTGTTTGTCGCTTAATAGTGCCTAAATTTGTACGATTACAGCTTCTGCGCGTCCAACTAATCACCAGGTCGTGCCTAGAATTCACCCACCTATGGTACACAGTATTCCCCTCTTCTAAAGAGACCAACAAGTTTGGTCAACTGAAACCGAAACTGAGACCATTTGCCACAATTATGAATCAAATTGCTTCAATTTTTTATGGTCAACAATGAATTTTACACTAAATATGCAGCATTAGGGCTAACATCACGATCAGATACAACAGATTTAAGAACATTAAACGAATTAAATTAATTGGCATTTTAATTCTGGGGCCCATTATCGATCCTCCTTCGATCCCCACCCCAGGTCGCTCGACCCTTTGTCAATAGATTCCTGCTCGTAATAGTCGACAGATCCGTTTGGCGAACTATCGTTCGATTTCTCAGCACCAAGGTCGATGGGTCTCTTGGGCCAATGAATTCTGTCGATGGATGCTCGATAATACTGGGCTTTGAGAGAATTCCGGGAAGACGTGGATCACGGACGACAATGGATAAAATACGCAGCAAGTTCAAGGCTAGCACGAATAAACTCTGATACACCATAAACGTGTTGTTGTTGTTGCTGTTGACTGTGGAGAGGGCAAAGAGCAACTTTGACGTGGCCAATATCGTTGACATGAAGCAACCGAAAGCGGCATCAGTTCCCTGCAGCACACCAATGACAATTAGCAGACATGTCGTCAGCGTTCTCCAAATGCTCAACAAACAAAGTACAGTCGTCGGATCGTCGATGATGGAATAACAATAGCAAAGCACAAGCAACATCACGATCACCAACATCTTTCGAAAAATTCTAGACTTGTGCTCTGGCGATGCATAGCAATATAGGATTGCCAGCAAGCTCACGTTGAGAATCAGACTCGATCTGCTGATCTTCATCATGGTCGAGTCCCCAGACAACTGGGCCACACGCATGTCCAGCACAGCATGGATCAGAGCACCCAGCAATGACTTCATAGAAAAGCTATCGCTGCACTTGTCCGTCCTGAACCAGAGCATAATCTTGAAGATCCGCAGCAACTTGACACAAGTCATGACCATCACCAGTTGCTGTAGGTGCTGGCTGTAGGGTTGCAGAGAGGCTCCAACTGATTCCATCTTCGCTTATCCAACCGACAGTTAAAATCACAGAACAACTCAGAATAAAAAATAGTAAAAAAAAAATATTAAAATTATTTTCGTAATTCCGAATGAATACATTTTCAAGGAAACAACAGTAAATTTGACAAATATGTATGAATTTTCTATAAATTATAACTATGATTTTAACTTCTGGTAAAAAAACCTCTCTACGAGTGACGAAAAAATTTCCATGCCCCAAGATTTCTAATTTCAATTTTAGGACGAACGATATTAAAGTGTTTACATAAAAATAGATATTATTTTTAGGTAATAAGAAAAAGTAATTTATTCCAAAAAAAACTATACCTTTCGATCGGTATATAACTCGATCTGATCGGACCGTAGCAAACTTTTCATTACTCCTGTTTTTTGTATATTTCTAGTCGCCTTTCGCACCCTTCGTGCTGCTTTCGTCACTAGCGCGGACTGCCGTCCACATAATATTTATACCTGAATTGAAGATAGAGCTCTCTTGTTGTTAACGTTTTCTTTTATTATTATCTATTATCCTACTTAATTTCACTAAAGCTGTTTTCAGTTTTTAAGCAACTAATGCGCCTAAAAGTACGCATTAAATAATAGATTAAAATTCATATTGTTAGTTTTAATTTTACAAGCGTATTCCAAGAATTAACTTTTTCTTAAGTTTATTAGTAAAAAGGAAAGAAAAAATAAGGAGAAGGAATTCTGAAATTATTATTTGATCAGATTCTTAAGGTACATATTTAAATTGCAGAAATTAAAACTGATTTCAAGATGATCCAAATCATTTGGCAAGGCACTCGTACTATATGGAAGATATTATTATTCCCACTCTTAAGATAATAATCACAATTCGGCAATAGATTATATACACTCGTAATATAATAAATTGGGGATTAGAACAAAGACCAACGACTTTTGCTCTGCGCCGCTATCTTCCAATACTTGTCATCGCTGAGATATGCGCTGAAATCAAAGAATCCAGATTGGTGATTGTTCGAATAATAATGTAGCTTCAGTTCATTTAGTCTTACGTCTTTTCTCTTAAGTTTCGTAACCAATGTGTCTTGATTTCGGCTATTGTACCAGCTTTGCCTCCATACTCCACGGGCAGCATGTCCCTGGGCACCACCTTATAGAGACTATCCATGCCCTCGGTATGATAGTTAATCTACGAGCGCAGTTCAAAGTTAGATTGAAATTAGGAGTAGCACAGTTTATATGTAGGTCACCATTTGGTAGACTTCCTCGCGTATAAAAGGCTTCATCATGGCCATCATGCGGTCGAGAAACGACGGGCAATTGATGATGTGTATAGCTCGAAGACGCGATGGATATGCCTCCTGCACGAACTTCATATAGACGCGCAGCACGAAGATCGATATATAGGCCAGATGTCGCATCGTGTAACCATCAATGTCGACAATTTGAACATCGCCATCCGCAATATGAGCATCATCAAGGTCTGGCTTTCCATCCTGTTCCTCAGCACTCGTCGCAATGTCCGGTTCCGTAAAGCGGGCATCGGTCATCATAAAAAAGATTTTAGTTTCCTCCACGCTGTTGCGCTGTAAAAACAATGAGTCCTTTACATTAAAATACGTAACAAGAGTGCTAAATTATTTTCAGCCAAAGATTTGCAATACACTTTTGAAAAAAACTTAAAAGAAAACTGCAAAAGAAAGAACTGAGAGACTATACTTACAGGCCCATTATGATGATCTGAAATATGCAGAAAAACATGCACCTATTTAATTGTGTTATGCAAAAATTATATAAACTAAATGGATGTCAATATAACATTTTTAACTTGTAAATAAGAAACATAAAATTCTTATTTGTTTCTTACAAGTTAAAAAATGTCATGCACCTATTTAATTGTGTTATTCTAAAATTTTTAAACTAAATGGATGTCAATATAACATTTTTTAACTTGTAAATAAGAAACACAAAACTCTTATTTGTTTCTTACAAGTTAAAAAATGATATATTGACATCCATTTAGGCTATATAATTTTTGCATAACACAATTATTTGATTGTGCATATTTTTCTGTATATTTTAGATCAGCATAATGGGCAATATTTTAGAAAAAGAAAATAAATCTGCGATTTTTTTGATAAAAAAAATGTATCACACTGCATATAACTTAATGGGCCTGCCGCGCCTACTTAAAAGTTTTAATTAGTATACCCTCCACAAGGGTATACGAATATAAATGTCATATAATTGTTATCTTAAGCTCACCGTGCTGGGATCGAAGTCAGCCATGCGGAATAATAGAACCTTGTGGCGTTCCGGGGTTAAGCCCGGCAATATGAGGAGATCTCTGTAAAATAACGTGGATTAATTAATAGAAGGATTAATTAATAAATGTGCTATCTCTCTCTCCCTCTCTAGATCTCGATCTCTTACGATACTTGAAGTCCCTTCGCTGTCTGTTCATCGTCCATGTTGCGATCTATAAATATATGGGGATTTTTATTGCGGAGTCCATAGTTAAGCTCGATGATAGTTTTCGTCTTCTCAACATCATATTGCATGCACTTGAGGAAACGGTGCAGCACAATTGGTTCTGAAATCATTGATTAGAAATGCATAGCATTATCTTTTAAGAATCGGGAAACGCGATTGCAATATATATATAGTGTACCCAATTTATGTGAGGATTTATCTTTACGATCCCCAATGCCAATGCCAATTGATAAGATTTATCAGTGCTTAGCTCTCAGTTCATTCGTGCATAACTATTTGCTATACTATATATGTACATATGTAGTTGAAAACGCAGTTGGCATAGCAGATGCGCAGTATGTACATATGTATATAAATATACAGTTCAATTTCAATAAGTAGAGATCACCAAAAACCACAATATATAATTTATTTATTTAATCTTATCATAGTTTAAATGTAAAAAAAAAGCAATGGTATGATGAAATTATGAGATTCATACGTTTCATTATGTGCATTTAAAAATTAAAAAACAATTATGTGAATTTTTGAATTTGTCAAAGTAGTTTCTTGACTGACTGTGTGCATATCTATGAAATACATTCCCAACCTATCCCATTAAAGTGGTTTTCAGATAAGATTTATTACGATTTTTGCTTGCGTTTATATTTGTGAGCTTGATTGTTAGACTTACGTATCTTTTCGGGCAGATTTGACTTAGTTTCAAACCAATTTTGCATTTCGCTTAGCATAGCATCCAGTTCTTGGCCCTTTACTGTTGTCATTTTCGTTTCGTCTTTCTCTTCAACGCTACTTCACACTGCAGTGCGATCCACTTCGTTTTCCCTGAGCAACTGTGTCCAAATTCGCGCCGTTCAATTGATAAAGCCCCCAAAGCTTGTTTACCCCATTATTCTCACACACATTTACACACTTTCTCTCAAATTGTTGTTCTCTTTGTCGCTTCGCTGCTCGGGATTTGAGCGAGAAGGTGGGGGCGGGGGTGTGGGACGATGAGTGTTTAATAAGCTCTGCTTATACATATGTAATAAATTGCTCTCATGGTGCTTGTGAAGCGAACAAGTGGCAATTTGTTCTCTCGCTCTGACCGGTTTGAGAGAGCGTGTCTAGCGCCAACTGTGACGTCATTAATGCCATGTCTAATGTAAGAAGAGAGCAAGTGAATGCTTCATTGATGACGTCATGCATTGGCGTTGTAATGCAGCGCACTGAAAGCTCTCTTTAATTGATAAACAACAATCGACCAAGCGTTCAATGTAGATAATCGCTTTATTTAATTTGTACACATATGTATGTATGTACATATGTATAAATAAGTAATTATTCATTTATATGCATGTTTGTATGTGTGCGTGGAATGTGCTTAACATTTTTCTTTAATTTCGGAAGTAACTATTTAATTATTCGGCTTTATTTGATTTATTTAAGGTAATTCGGTCAACTTGGCTTTTATTGTTTTTTTGATCTTCTTCTTTTTGTTTAAGTATATCCACATTCTGAAAACTTTCTTAAATATTTGTATGTTGCATGAATTTTAACAAAAAAATAAAAATAGATAAAAACAAAAGAATGAATAACATTTAACGAACTGCTCCAATTATATTTATATACATATACATATATTCTTGGCTTGTTCGTAATATACAAATAGTTTTTTCTTTTAATTTCCGATAACTGTTGCATGTAAAGTCTCAATTACAAAATTTTTAAAAATTTATTTATTTTTTTTCTTTGTTTCTTATTAGCGGCATAAAATGTTAACATTGTTCTTAAATCTTAGGATTTTTCACCTTTGCTATCCTATTGATTATATAATTTATCTTTTAAATGTGTGAGAGAAAAATCGGAAAATTCATTTATTTTCTTTGATCAGCATTATTTAGATATTTGTGATACAATATCATTTGAAGGTTTTCTTGTTATCTTGATTTTGTTTTTACGAAACCTAATGAAATTTAACAATACTGCATGTTCATTATACGTATATCTTGAAATTGTTAGAACACCAATTTGACATCCAAAATACAAATACAAATACATTTCTAGGAGCTAACAACAAATATTCATATTCATCATGTTCACAGCTTTTTTAGGGCTTTAAAGAATTTTGTTTTCTTTGCTGTTGTTCAGTCATGTTCTCAACATCGATAACCGACCAAATTCGTCAAAACACAGAAAATTATGAAATTGACTCGGCATCGAGATTCAAAACAAGCTATCGTTATTCTTTGGATCTAGGATCTAGAGACATGAATAGGACTATATCTATGTATATGTATCTATAAGTTGTTACGATTAGATTTACATCGAGGAATACATTTTTGATGGCACAAAGTTGTCGCTTAATAATACATATACATCTACGAGTATGATCCTTTAAGCTAAGGCTAATTAAACGATATCATGATATCATTTTAACCCATTAGAAACTGGGTTTTCTTTTCATTTTCTTTTACATGCTCCTCTATCATTCTCTCACTCTCTCTCTCTCTCTTTTAGTGGAGCTTTTTTTCGTCAAAGTTTCGATTTTCAAACGCAGGCAAAAGTCTTGGAACAACATTGATGGCACTGTTATGTACATATAAACATACATATGTAAATGTACATGTGTTTTTCTTTTCTCTTTTTTTTTTTTGATTAGAATTACATTTAGATTTAAATTTAGAATAACAGTTACAAAGTACACACATAAATCTGTAGACAGTGTACGTGCAAAATAGAGTTATGGACGTGGGTCTATCTCTAAACATGGACTAAAAGCTTTTGCCCGAAAAACTTTGACATCAAATAAATGAATAAAAAAATTAAAGCAATACTGTTGTTTAATTCACTTTCCCGTCTTTGTCTTGAATACTGTGTGGTTTCAGAGGACGCCACTTGGAGGAACAGTTCAGTCAGCGGTCAGCAGATGGCGCTGACATCGGGTCTCACCATGTCGCAACCATTTTACATGGTATGGGTGCGTGCCACAGTGCCCCGCCTTAGGGACTAGCTGAAGTAGCTGCGTCATAAGCTAATGAGCGTCGCTTTACGTTGTGCCTCCAGTCGCATTTCCAGCATCGCATACGGCGGCACACTGATCACCAGAAGCACCACCAGCACAATAATCTTCATCGACTCGCAGAGGAATCCATGGGCGGCAAATGTTACGCCCAATCCAAGGAAACGTAGCGCCTGCAGTGGCGCCGTCACCTCCGTCACATGGTCGTGCTGCACATGATTGAGGGTCACCAACGAGAGCAAGAGCGTCTCCCACATCCCATTGCAGGCTCCCCACGACGCAGCTATCACATAGAAGAGGGCGCTGTCATCGCTCGATGGCTTCCAGCTGGACAACGCCAGCAACAGGCACGACTGAAAGAAGAATCCAGCCACTGCAGAACAACACAAGAGAGATTAGTTTGAGCTCCGATTTAAAATATAATTCAGTCTGGTGAATGTTACGTGATAATCAGTATCCATTTAAAAAAAAAATATATATAAAATCACAGAATACTTACAAATACAGTCCAACTTATCTAATTGGAACTTCCCTAATTCGAATTTTCTCTAACTCGAACAAACTCGTTTTTCAGTTATTTTCTACTTATTAATGCCTTAATTGAATTTCGCATCAAAAGTTGCACCAAACCGAAAGTTCAGCGAAAACAATCTGAAAGCTAACACTAAATGATTTTTTCGAAACTAAAAATATACTACTAATATGAATAACAATATTTGATGACGAATTTAAGATACCGTCATCGCCAATCATAATTTTTCATGCAAAAATTAGGTGGCTTTAATGAAATTTCGGGGAGTGTATGTACAAACTTAAGGGTTCTGCCACGCCCCTTCTTTTTAGTAACGTATCTGTTTCGGTGTCAGTTAAGTCCGAATTTTGGTTTTCAGTTATTGGTCATGCAAAGTCTTAGGAAATCGTATTCACAACGGTTTCCGGTTATTTGAGTATTTCGGTTTCGAAACACCGGTTCTCAAAAAAATAAATCAAAACCAAAATTCATTGATTCCAAAAAAGTTTTAGATGTTTCAAGAATATTTACATACATATACTTAAGAGGGTCTCTTAGCTACAATGCTAATTGTTCTACGCTTTATTTAAAAAGAATTGAAAAGAAGAAAACCAAATGAATGCTTCTGGTCAGGTGAAGTTCTTTTGCGGATTGTCTACTCACAGATTACCACAATGCGCTTAGTGTGCCGCAGCAGCATGCTGAGAGTGCAGGAGACGATGAGCTGCATCAATCCCATGCCGATGAGGGCGCCGGCGACCATGCCAATGCCCAGGGAGCAGGAGACAAAGGCGCGCAGAAAATCGCCGAGCATGTAGCTCTGCTCGGTGCCGACAAAGTAGGCCAAGGGTCCGGCAAAGAGCAGTGTGTCGGTGACATCTTTGGCGACCCGCTCCTGCCTGTTGCCCGTGACCAATCCCTGGCGTCCCTGGATCAGGGAAAGGAACAACGCGACCAGGGACAACGCCACGTACAGCCAGAGCAGAGATTGACCGCCGGCACGGGAGCTGCTCTCGATGAATCCCGTGTAGATGGAGACGGAGGACGTGCCGTTGTCAGACGACCAGGAGAGCTGCGACAGCGATTGGGATTGCTGGAGGGGACACATGTCGGCGCCGCAGATGCGCTCTCCATGCTCATTGCGATTGTAGAAGTCCTCGAACTGGGGCCAGTTGGTCGGGGATGTGACATTCACCTTATCGCCATCATCACTGGCCGCGGAGCAATTCCAATCGTTGGCATTGCACGCGAGCAGCACTGAAGCCAAAAGTGCACCCAAGATGAAGCCCAGATCCTGTGAGGCGCGAAACCAGCGAGCCAAGCGACGCACCTTCTGATCCCGATTGCAGAACATCTTGTGCTCCTCGTGAAACGCATCCGCTGGCTGTGTCTGTGTCAAGGTCTGTGCGGCACCCACACCCACACCCAAAGCGCACTCGTGCTGCGAGCAACTCAACCTGCCCCCGTAGTGGACAATCAGCGCCGCCTTGCAACTGTTCGCGGCACTCAGCGTGAATCCCAGCAACAGATACGCCGGCAGCAAGGTGTAAATGGAGGCGTACAGATGCGACAGTAGAAACAGGGTCACGGCGACACAATTCCCCGCCAGCAATGGAGTGTAACCATAGCGTCGGATGAGTCGAGTGCTCGGCAGGCTCATCCCGGCGGCAAACAGGAACAGCGCACTCAACAGCAGTGATCCAATGCTGGGCCCGATCTGCAGCCACTGCTCGCGGTGATGCCACACGGAACTCGAGCCCTGCAACGCCATCACGGGCAACAGGACGCCGCTCATCAGTCCGTGGGCCAGGCTCAGGCACGTGAATTGACGCCACACCTTCTGGCGCACATGGGCGGGCACCTTGTGTCGACAGTTGCGATTGTTCAGCGTTATCAAACGCCTGATCGAAGTCGCCCCAATCGAACTGTTGATCGACTCGCGTCGTCGCGATGCCGCCAACGCCGCCTGCACTTGGTACGACGACACGGGGTTAATTCGATGCGAACGCGTCGATATCGGCGACGGGGAATAGGCGGTCAGGTGCTGCAAGCAAAAGTTCAATTTCCTTTATAGTAAACTTCTCCAAATCTGCTTTTTCTAATAAAAAGCTTTTTATTTGTAAATGAAAGAAAGTCTGTATTCAATTAAGGTCGATCTCCCTATAGGATACCCGTTACTTATTTAAATAAATTTAAAATATTTGTTATTGCATGCTTTTAGGCACTTATATTACTTGAAACCTAAATCAGTTATTATTGCATTGCAAATCCTTTGCGTTTAGCAACAGGTTAGGTCTTGTGTTTAGAATTTTAATTGTGTTGGTTATGTTAATAATTTGAATGCACGGATTCCACACTTGTCCAATAAACTTTGTTATTGTTATTGTTGTTAAAAAAAAAAAAAAGGGAAAATTCCGATTGGACGATCTTGTTTCGATTAAGTAGGATGATAGCTTATAATAATAGATAACGTTAATTACCAAAAAAAAAATTACCAAAGAAGTCTGTGTGCCAAATTTGGTTGCACTAGCTCTTTAGAGTCTCTAAGATCTAGAATCTCACACGGTCAAACAGATAATGAATACGAAACCATCGAAACCAAAACGAAATCTGCCTCATAGCAGATTTAACGAAATCTATTAGTATGACCACATTTCCCTGATTAGCTCTGGGCATACTGAAACTTTGTTATGGAGCAGCTGTGACAGCTGACTGCGAAATCTAAAAATAATCTAAACCAAATCTAAAACTGTTCCCGGAATCCCATTATTGTAATTAGTAGACAACTTCCATTGCAAATCCGTTGCATACTTTTTTGGGCAGTGTGTGATCTTTAGAATCTAAAGTTTAGATACATAGTAAGAAACAATGTTCGACAGCGAATTGCAAAGTAAAACAAAACAGGTTACTCCAATGCCAATTGTTCAACAAATGTATTTTTTTTTTGGGGATTGTTAAGAAATATGGCTTCCAAATAGATTTCTCAATAAGTGCTGTCCAAACTGTCACTTGTTTATACATTCATGTAGACTACTCCAAAATAAATTGTTAAGGCTCCTACGAAGAATGCTGCAGTAACCAGTTTGTCAAGCAATCAAAATTTGCATAGGTTACTATGTATATTTCAATTCTAAACGTTTCACAGTTGATAAACGAATTATTTGATATTTTAGTGCAGAGATTAACCCAATTCTTAATTGAATTGTAAGATAACTTTTTTATCGACAGGTTTAATTGTCACTTATTTTTAAAAGTTGTTTCGATTCCACACATTTTAAAGCTAAATAAACTGTGAAGTGAACAGTTTCAAAATGCAAAATACCGTTAGCATTAAAGTTCTTTCAATTCCACAAGTTCCAAGTTACTTTTTTCAAAGATACTTTAGACAACTAATAGGCTCCCGACTCTCAAATGAATTTTTGATAATCTACTTTTCCCTCAATATACCATTAATATTAAATGGTATATGAATTCCGCAAGGTCCACAATTGTTTATCTATCTACACATGTACATACATACATATATGTATATACTATGTGCGATGAGTGGGAATTTACGTGTAAATCTCCATTGTGTGCTCTAATGAGAATACAAATGCAGCTGCAATTTGTTGTTGGCCTTGACCTACGATTCATTTAAATGTCGATTGCTGCGGGTGAAAGTTTCCCCGATGAATCAGATGAGCCATGACGTCAGGACGCGTCTTTCGTGCTTCTTAATTACTTATTGTGCAACTACGGTGTACATTAATTCGATGTTCCCGCTTCGACATTAGCGTTTCCTCACACCTACTACGCCCTCTTCAATTGTCTGAGTGGCATTGAGATAAATGAAAATTGATGCGTACTCCAATCGGGACAGACAGACAGACAGACAGACGGATAGAGAATTTTCATTATATCTGAGAGTGAATACTATAAATAAACGACGAGTCCGTAGCTGGGAATTGGAATATTGTGATGACTATTGCAATTGCTTGTGCAATGTTGTTTACTTTATTTGCACCCAAGCCAACACCAACACCAACACCTACCCACACACTTACCTCCATCATCTGCTCATCCCAGATATTTTGTGCCCCTCCCGAGCTACGAGTCCTTGTTCTTAGCACGCGATGTCGTGTGGTCAGCGAATGCCGATGTTGTTGTTGTTGTTGCTGCTGCTGCTGCTGCTGCTGATGTTGATGATGCGGATGGGAATGTTGATGCTGATGCTGATACGTATGTGGATGGAATGGATGCGGATATTTTTTGGACGCCAATCCCAGCATGGCAAAGCCGCTCAACGTTGTCATTGTTGTCGCCGATGTGGTTGTTGCTGTTGTCGTTGTACCTGCAGCTGCCACAGTTGCAGTGGATGTCGATTGATTCTTGGTGCTCAACTCACCATTCCCACTGCCATGGCCGTTAACTGCCAACGTGTTCGTTCCTGTCGTTGCCAGACTCAAGGAACCGCCACCGATGCCCAGGCCAGCCATGATGTAGGCATTATACGAAGATTGCTGCAACAGTGCAACAAAAACAAACACAACAACATCATTTCGATATACTATATCTTGGCAACGCCGAAGATTTGATACCCTTGTAGATGCCATTATGTGATGCCATTATCGACATTTTCATATTATAAATAGTACATAGGAAATGAACGAAAAGGGAAAAAAGCTTTCTACCTCACATTTTGGAGGTTTAAAGAAAAACATTCTTAAAAATAAAACTTTGGACTTCGGCACATTGCGTAGAAAGGTACTAGATATTTTATCCTATTAGAAATAAATTGTTGCGTAGTGACGAATGCCAAACTTTTTTTTTTAAGAACAATTAATGCATAAAATTTAGTATCGTTCGTCACAAAATTGGATATCAAGAATTTTGGGGCATGGAAATGTTTTTGTCGTTGCCTCGTTTTTTATTTCTATGATAGCTAAATGCTTTAGAAGTCAAATTTGAACGGCTTTTGTCAGGTTGACAGAAACAAAGACCTTTATACTATTGGGATGCGGGGATTGCGTTAAGATGGCTTTGAAACTGAAACACGATGAGTTTTCAAATTGCAATTGATTGCATTACTTATCGATAACATAACTTTGCATTTGCTTCTTGCAATTGATTGCATTACTTAACGATAACATAACTATGCATTGCAATTTGATTCTTGTAATTCTTGTGCAGTTGACTTGCAATGAACTGTGCATTTCAAACCTATTCCATAATAAGGTCCCTGTCATATTTATAAAATCACCTTATAAATTGCAATAAATCGAAAACTACTGTCTGCAGCGGAATACAATGTATAGAGAAAATGAAGAGGAAGAAGAAACGAAAAGAATGAATGTACAGTTAGTTCACAATAATCTAACGGTACTTAACAAAGAGCACCTTATTAAACTCTTAGTTTTGCATATTTATAAATTCACAATTTAACAAAAAATATTTTGATGCAAACAAATTTTTGGAACATGCAAAAAATTCTTGGAACAATTCTAAGAGTAACTGCAAAAGAAAATTTTCCAAAATATGTTTGCTAGTATTTTTAAAATTCTTTGAAAACTGCAAAAAAGGCACTTTTTGCCTGAAAATGGGGAAATAAAACCCTTAAAATTTACAATTAAACAAAAAATATTTTGATGCAGAAAAATTCTAGAACAATTATAGATTAAAGAAAATACAAAATATTTTTAATAATTTTTTGAAAACTGCAAAAAAGGCACTTTTTGCATGAAAAGTGGGTTATTTCTTCATTTTCATGCAAAAAGTGCCTTTTTTGCAGTTTTCAAAAAATTATTAAAAATACTATCAAAAATATTTTTGAATATTTTCTTTTGCAGTTACTCTTAGAATTGTTCTAAGAATTTTTCTGCATCAAAATATTTTTTGTTTAATTGTAAATTTTAAGGGTTTTATTTCCCCATTTTCAGGCAAAAAGTGCCTTTTTTGCAGTTTTCAAAGAATTTTTAAAAATACTAGCAAACATATTTTGGAAAATTTTCTTTTGCAGTTACTCTTAGAATTGTTCCAAGAATTTTTTTGCATGTTCCAAAAATTTGTTTGCATCAAAATATTTTTTGTTAAATTGTGAATTTATAAATATGCAAAACTAAGAGTTTAATAAGGTGCTCTTTGTTAAGTACCGTTAGATTATTGTGAACTAACTGTACATTCATTCTTTCGTTTCTTCTTCCTCTTCATTTTCTCTATACATTGTATTCCGCTGCAGACAGTAGTTTTCGATTTATTGCAATTTATAAGGTGATTTTATAAATATGACAGGGACTATATATCGATAGCTCAAGGACGCATTGCAATTGATATTACGACTTATCGATAAAAACAACGATGTATTGTATATCGATCCCAGTGAGATCATTTAACACACTCACCTTACGTTGCTGTGCAAACATGGACAAACGCTCCCGCTCACGACTCGTGTCCCTCGCCCTCTGCTCTAGCAGTAGCTCGTACTCCCTGCGCTTCTCTCGCTTCCGTTCGGCCTCCTCCAGCTCATGCAGATTCGGCAGGCTGCCCATTTTCTAATTGATTTCTTCTTTTGCAAATTGCGCAAGCTACAATGAATTTTACGTATGCGCGTTGATATATTTGCAACTTGGGACGTATTTACGATAAGTTCAATTGTTTTTATTTTTGCTGCTGTTGCTTTTGTCGTTTGTCCGGAAACGGAAACCACAGCGCGGCCATGACTCAAAATGTTTGCAGTTTATATGCGTGTGTTGTTGTTGTTGTTAGCGAACTTGATTTTCTGTAGTGTCATCAACTTCGTTGTCATCGTCATCGTTATCGTTATCGTCGTTGTGGCCATTGCTACCGCCGTCGTTGTTGCCTGCTTATTGTATGCATAAGCATTCCAAATTCACACCCTCTCCGTTTGTGTGTGCATGTTGTTGGCGTCGATTTGTTGTTATTGGACGCACTCCATAAGCGAGTTCATTGTCCGCTGCCCACTGTCAACTGCAGCAGCAGCAGCGCAGTCAGCGAAAATCTGTTTAGCTCGATGACGTTGATGATGTTTTTTTGTTGTGATGAAAAGGATATGCACCAGTTGCTCTCTATTTATCGATATGTTGCACTGATTCGTTGGGATGTAAAAGATTTCAATTATGTGTTAAAGAATCATACAAAATGTTAAATGTTTTACATGTATAAACAAAAACAAGCATAAAAATTGAAACAGTTTCTAGAAAAGCGACAGATTTACATATCTTGCTAGCGTAGCTATTTTTGACTTCCGTTTAAATTCAAAAGGTAATTAAAATCATATATGCATATGTAGTTACATATGCAAAAGCGGGCATTAATAGTTTATAGTCAATGTCAATGTGTTGATTATCCCGTCCTCGCTTTTACTTTATCTGTCGCCCACACGCACACATCGACAAGGGCGTGCAGAAAAACTCATCAGGTGTATTCATTGCATGTACACACACACACAAACAAACAGACAGAGAAATTCTCATGGACGAACGCAAAGTTTAATGCATGAGACCTAATATTAGTACGTGTGTGTATGTTTACAGATTTAACTGTAAATGCAGCCATCTTTAAAATGTATCACTTTAAATTTGCATTTATTTCTGGATTTGTGAATTGTCAAGAGATTATCAAGTGATTTAAATATGCACGACCTTCGGGCACAAGACTGATTCCGTAAGGCTGAGGCGTAGTTAACTGATTGACCGTCCTTCCCCTATTAACCGGACAGACGTACGTACGTACATGCATATGTATGTATGTATGTACATGTAATAAAAAAGTAAAACGAAAAACTAATATTTTAAAAGCCAAGCCAAACATGCAATGAGCACTACATTTGTATGTACATATGTATATATGCGCAGTTAAATTCACACACATACATAAATACATATACATATATAAATCTGTATGCATATACGATAGAGTGTGTAAAAAACTTGTGTGCAATGTTTGTATGCCTCGCCTTTAGATATTTTTATTAGTATGCGCTCACCTTATAAATTGTTTATAAAAACTACGATTTACGCTTTGACACCAATTGCGCCTAAGCTGAACGTCCGTTCTCGTTTTGTGTCTGATTGTGTCTGTTTTTGCTTTTCCTGTGCCTGTGCCTTTGCCTGTGCTACTTGTCTCGTCTCGTTGCCCACTGCTTCTACCTCTTCTTCTTCTTCTTCTTCTGCGTCTCGTTTTACGTCTTCGTCTTTGTCGACAACAAGGCTCAGCTCAGCCTCACACAAACTCCTCCAAAAGCGCACTGAACCAAAGCCAAAGCCACAGATACTGCTGCTGCTTTTACTGCTGCTGCTGCTGCTGCTGCTGCTACTGTTACTGTTACTGTTACTGTTACTGTTGTTGTTGTTATTGTTGTAATGGCGGCATCGTGCGAATGTCCCTTGCCAGCAGCTGACATGCGCAGTGATTGATGTTTATGCCATGCCCATACAAACAGCAGCCAATGTGTCCCATTCCCATTCCCATCATTCTGCATTGGAGCTGGGTCGTTGTGGTTTTAGCTAAGATTTCATCTATTTTCAATCAAAATTTAACTGAGCTTGTTAGCTTAAAAAATCTTTAACTTGTAAATCACAATACCTGAAATCAAATTATTATTTTTATTATCGAAACACTTGAATTTAGGGTAAAACTGTTTCTTTGTTTTCTGAAAATTGTGAAGTTACAATAAAAATTAATTTGTCTCAAGTACTTTAGAAAGATAATCGTATTTTAAAGACATTTCGAAATATCTTAAGTTTTGAAAGTTTTGAAAACTCTTTAAACACAAATCATTTTAAAAGACATGAATGAACAAATGTGGCGATTTTTGAAGATCCTTTTCTTAAAAAAAAAAAGTTGAAATATCACAATTTTTGATATTGAACCATTGTGAATAAATATTACAAAATAACAAATTCCTGATATTTTAAATTTATAATCAAATAAAAGACTCAAAGACAAATAAGTTTGCTATTGTTGAATTTATTAAAAACTAATTACAAATTGGCTAACAAACATGCGCTACAAATTGTTGAAGCTTGTAATTAATTTAAATAGAGCAATACTAAATAAAAGTACGACTTTTTACTTACATATTATATGTTATAACTAACAGAGCATTCTAAAATTATGTATGTATGTATGTATATATCAAGATATTATAACTGAATTTCTATTAGAACTCGATTGAAATGCAAAAGAATTGTCATTGGATGACCAAAGACCTCAAATGATGAGGAGAACAGTCAGTAATAATTATTATGAAGCAATCCAAGTCAATCGAACAAATAAGTAATATATATATTTATCAAGTTGAAACTTAAGAATTGCAATTGTTGAAAATTCACAAAATGATTTGCTTTGAGCTTGATCTTATCATTTAAACAAGGTTACAGATACAAGATGGTCCACTATTGCAGCAGATGATAGATACATAACAAGAACTACAAATATTTGTAGATTTACACTATATAATTTCGATTCTGCTTGAGAATGAACAGCCTCCATGAGTGCGTTGCGTTGCGTTTGCTTT
The DNA here is from genome assembly GCA_037043495.1 of Drosophila recens. Lineage (NCBI taxonomy): Eukaryota > Metazoa > Arthropoda > Insecta > Diptera > Drosophilidae > Drosophila > Drosophila recens. The sequence goes on from JBAMBJ010002541.1 coordinate 21,657, forward strand.
CCTTTTGTAATTGAATGGGAAGTGGGAATAAAGTGAACGATTCGAGTGTTGAGTGTTGAATGTGAACTACGTCTAGGATTTGGATTGATCTTGATGGTTGAAATTGAGATGCATGTTGCACCAACGCTTGTGCTTCTCGCCCATCTTGTATTCCGCTCGTCGCACTGCCAACAGAAATGGATGCGAGTCATAATCGAACTTGCGCAGCTGCGACTGCAACTCATTGGCCTGGCTGCCATTGGCCGCAGGTAGATACAGTCCCAATCCGCTGGCCAAGCCCGTCAGCAGTCGCACACACTGCTCCACAATGAACTTGAGCGAGGCACGCCGATGCAGCTCGAAGCAATCGCGAGCACCATACATTGTCCGCTGTTCCGCACACAGACGCATGTCATGGGCAGCCACGTTGCAGCAAAAGAGAAAGGATCGCAATCTCTGGGCGCTGATGCTCCTCCGATTGAGATTGGGCAATAGCAGTTGTAGCAGCGATTCGCCTGCATCTCCATTTCCATCTCCATCTCCATTGGCATCTGCATCCGCATTCACATCCGTCGCCCCATTATCTTCAAACTTGAGGTCATACTGAGCCAACAACTCCCTTAAGCTGGCCAGCTGGGGCTGCGAATCGTCTGCCACATAGAAGCCTAGCTCGTAGGCACGACTCAGCAGCACCTGGCGATAATGATAGCTGCTGTAGTCGCTAATATGCTTGCGTATAAACTTCTCCGTTCGCATTAGCTCCGATTGCAGCAGGCAGGGCGCATTCTGGAGCACCCACTGGCGATGGGACCAGGCATGATAATTGCCAGCACAACGATCGGCGGCACGCTCACAGATGCTAATCTCGTGTGGCCAATCAATGGCATCGGCGCCTGCAAAGATACAATTGATTCGAATTACAATAGCGGCCCTCACTTTGCGTTTGCAATTCATTATTTTTAACGGGTTCAATTGGAATTAATGAATTGTTCATATGGGGGATTGGGGCATCTCGTAGTCTCGTAATCGTGGATAAAATAGCGAAATGGAGCGAAGGATATATAATAAGATTAGAATTGAATGAATACACAACACTACACGGTTGCACTGAATAAACAAAGTAAATAATGTACATTATGAAGGATTGACAGATAAATGCGTTCTCAAAGATCTTAAAATTAATTTGTTAGTTAACCAGTAACCGTTACGAAACCAATACAAAAAGATTAGGCGTAGGCTGAAATTACACCTGCAACAACATACACTAGACGGCATATTTATTTTGACAACATTTAAAGTTAAATATATCCATAATTTGATTCTACTTCATGTACATTATGGCATCAATGGAAAGGTAATTTCAATTCCGTTTGAATGATACAAAACTTTCCTTAACCCATTAAAAACCCATTAAAAATTTTTAAATTTTTAAAAACCTCAATTTTAAAACTTTTTTCCTCGATTTTTTTCAAAAAATTTTTTGATGCAAAAAAATTCTTCAAACAATTCTAATAGTGACTGCAGAAACAATTTTTCAAAAATCTCTTGGCTAGTATTTTTTAAAAATTTTTGAAAATTGCAAAAAAGGCACTTTTTGTATGAAAAGCAGGAAAAATGGGTTAAAATAGTAATTTTTAGCAGTTTTTAAAAAATTATAAAAAATACTAGCGAAGAGATTTTTGAAAAATTGTTGCATAAAAAATGTTTTTGAAAAAAATCGAGGAAAAAAGTTGACGTTATTTAAAATTCAAAATTTTCAATGGGTACTGAATGGGTTAAGGAAAGTTTTGTTCATTCAAACGAAATTGAAATGACCTTTCCATTGAAATGAAGTAGGATCAAATAACGAGTAGATTCAAATTTAAATGTTGTCAAAATAAATATGCCGTCTAGTGTATGTTGCAATGATAAGAATAATAATAAAGGTAATAATGATAGTACTGATAGTAATAGTAATGATTATAGTATAAGTGATACAAATTGTAGTACTAGTAATTTTAATATTTATATTAACTATAATAGTAATGATAAAAATTGTGATTCTAATTATATTAAGATTCATTTTTGTTTTCCCCACTAGATGTCAACTTGATAAGCAATATATTAGATACATTTTTAATTATAATCCTGAGATATATTTATATAAGATTGTCAGTGTGACTAGTGCACTAATTAAATAGTACTCCTACTTGTAGCACTGGGAAATAGTCAATAAATAAATAAAAATAAACAACCGGTAGCCGAAAACCAAAAGGTGCTATATGCAATACTATTTAGTTTGATTCATTTGACTCATGGAACCTTCCGTGGACTTACTTTGAAAGGAGTAGAGCCAGCGGCGATAGGCGAACGCCTCGTTGGACTTTGGCTTCATGGAGAGCACAAGGGCCGAGAACTGCAGCTCCTTGTTGATACTGAGTCGATTCTTTTGGACGAGCTGGCGACGAATGTGCCAGAAGGTCGTCACATCCGGATTGATGAGGAGCGCCACATTCAGGTACTTGGCCAGTGCGTCGCTCTGCTGCTGCTGCTGCAGCGTCCGCAGCTGCTGCTGCATTGTCTGGCGGCGGTGCGAGATGAGCGTGCGATGGGCGTGATCGTAGACATGCTGGGCACACCACGACTCCAGGCCCAGATTGTGATCCACATGCACCACCGGCGACTTGTTGCAATTTGTCTCCTTTGGTATTATTTCGAACGAGGATCTGCAAATGATTTCAGTTGCCGTTCAAATTCAAATCCAAAACAAATAAATGCAATTCGAATCACACTTACAAATCCGCATCCTTGAGAAATACTGCGTTTATGTCCCGAATGATCTTCTCGCACAGCACTTTCTTTTCATTGTTGAATTCCACATTGATTTCGTCCTCCATCATTTATGTTTGTATGTATGTGTATTGTTTGCTCCCGTTCTTCTCCAGCTGTGGACGACTATTGATCGTTTGGCGTTCGATTCAATTGTATTAGGCACATTTATTGCTGCCAATTGATATTTAACTTCAATTGTGCCACATCTTTTTTTTATTTTCATTTATTATTTTCATTTCCATTTCCATTCCCCATCTCCGGTTAATTAAAAGATTCACAAGTTTAAAGCGATTGGGCGGAAGGGGGAGTGGGGGGATAAGGTGGTGTCACCGCGACATTTACCGACAGTGCCTGAAATACATATGTACATATGTGTATATGTCGCCACCATTCAGCAGCCACAGAGCGATGATAAATTTCAATTAAAATTAAATCTATGTATATTGTTGTAGTTTTTGTTGTTGTTGTTGCCGCCACTTTTCTCCTTGTTGTTGTTGTTGTTTGTTTAACGCAGCGCCGTTACCGCACACGACACTTTCAGTCAATCACGCATAGCCGCTGTGCTGCGTTTGGTTGGCATCAATTCGCATTAAGCGCTAACGAAACACGTTAAACAAATTAGTTTGTAAATAAATGTGCCAGAACTGTTGTTGTTGCCTGCTGTTGCTCCTCTAGTATCGATACTTGTGGTCTATCATCGAGTACATGTACAATTCGATTACATAGCACTGTTAAGCTTCCACTAAAATGCCCATGTCAAGCTGTAGAATTTAACAGAAGCTTTTAAACTTTTATTGAAATAAATGCAATGCTCTTCAAATCTTAAATATTAGCACTAACAAATTAAATGAATTTTCATCGCCAACAAAATAGACGAAGACCCGTAAATATTCAGCGACTGCTGAACAGCATTGCAAAAAATACTGATCGCACTAAATAAATACCTGTTAACCAGGGCTAACATTTGCCTGAATCAGTGAGACCGCAATGCAGTTATCGCAACTTATCGATATTAGTATATCGGCGGTTGGAAAACTAACATTTTTGTTGATTCCCACGTGCATGCATTGACGCCGATTGTTAAACACAATAAATAAAATAATATGCACCGTTTTCAGTCAACAAATGTGCGGCGATTTCAACAAAAGGCCGATGTTGTCACACCGGACACAATTTACTGGGATCGCTTGGCGGTAAGCATAATACAATTGACAATTCTGAAGCCTTGGCAAACTGTAAAATTCGATTTATTTACAAATGAAACAGATACCAGAACTGCTCAAGGAGCACTCGACAATTGACTATGTGGACTTCAGTCCGAGTGACCCGGACAACTTTGTGCTGACATGCTCAGTACGCGTGCAGATCTACAACCTCGTCACAAAGCTCGTGGTAAAGAACTTGTCGCGCTTCCAAAAGACGGCGTATGGAGCATCGTTTCGACAGGATGGCCGTCTGCTGGCTGCCGGGGACGAGGAGGGGCACGTGAAGCTCTTCGATACCACCAGCCGAAATATACTGCGTCTGTTCAAGGGACACACGGCGCCCGTGCATCGCACATTCTTCACCGCCGACAAACTGCAGCTGGCCAGTTTTGCGGACGACAAGTCGGTGCGTTTGTGGGACGTGGCCAACGAGAAGGTGGTCCAGACATATGCGGATGCACACACAGACTACATACGCGCCGGCGCCATGCATCCACAGGCGAGTCATATGTTCGTTTCCGGCGGATACGATGGCAAAATCAATTTGTACGACACACGCATCGAGAATGCAATAACAGGCACTCTGGACCATGGCAGTCCCGTGGAGTCGATGCTGTTCCTGCCAAACGGCTCGATATTCATCACCGCCGGCGGCACACAGGTCCGTGTCTGGGATATGATCAGTGGCTGTCGCCTGCTCACCACAATGTCGCAGCACCACAAGACCGTGACGTGCCTGCGCCTCGGCTCCGATGGCAAGCGACTGTTGTCCGGCGGCCTGGACCGTCATGTGAAGATCTATGATGTGAGCACGTATAAGACGGTGCACACACTGACCTATCCCAATGCGGTGGTCAGTCTGGGCGTCGCTGCCAAGGATCAGGCTGTTGTTGTCGGCATGGTTGATGGCCTGGTGTCCATCAAGCGCATGATTGTCGACAGCAAACCGAGCCACTTGAACAGCATCAAGTCCACTCATCGGATCAAGCAGCGCAAGAAAATGGGAACTCCAAATTTGACCCAGCCTGTGGATCACGTGGCCACGAAAGGAAATAAGAGGCTTAAACTAAAAGTATTCGATCATCATCTAAGGAAATACAACTATAAACAAGCGCTGGACTCGGTGTTGATTCCACTATACATTGAGGAACAGCCGGAGATGATTGTGGCCCTCATCACAGAGCTCTTGCATCGCCATGGCATGCATCGGGCGATAACCAATCGTTCCGAGGAGACGATGATCACATTCATTGATTTTCTGTGCGCTCGCATTGGCGAGGTGCGATTCATGCGTCCGCTTCTGAATGCCGCGACCGCGGTGATGGATGTCTTCGATACAAGTGTCTTTGCCTACAGCAAACAGATGCTTGCCGCCCTGGAGCGTCTGGGCGAGACGATGCAGGCAGAGATTAGGCTGACCAGCGAACTGTTGCAACTGAAGGGGGCGCTGGAGATGATCATCGGTGCGGCGTTGGACAACAACGAGTCGGCGACAGAAGTTAGCTACATGGAGGCCAAGCCCGCCAGAATGGAGCCCTCCAAGGCGGCCGAGAGCTACGTGGTCCTCGTCGAATAACGTAACATAGATCGACTGTCGATCGATAGATTAATTTAGTTTATACACTTCCTTATCTATTTTTGTATGTAGAACCCATTTCATACATAATTCAGTTGAAAGTTGTACAAATTCAAATTACTTTAATTATAGATATAAGAAAAAGTCAATAATAATCCTAATAATAATAATAATAAAATTAAAAAAAAAACAAAAACCAGCAAGTTTTATGCTTATCATGTTAATATTCTTCCTTTTTGTATTTTCATCAACTTGATACGTTACGTTGTTGCATTTTATTTTATACTATAATTATTATTATTTTTTTTTTGTTTATTATCATTATGGTACGATTATTTGGAAAGACGAATTTACAGTTAGAATTTGCTTATGCTCATCTTATTAATTTTGTCGTTTTTGTTTTTGTTTTCATTTCGTTTATGCTTAACGGTTAACTCTTCTAATTGTATATACTACATATGCATGTATACATAGATATATGTATGTATGTGTGTATTTATATTTATATAGCTACATCTGCATCGCATTCCCTTAAGTCTAGAGAGAAAAATAAAGTTACACACTTTTTCTTTAAACTAAAAAATATTAGTATAGATATTTTTATATATATATATATAGATGTATTATATAAGTATGCGACTTAACTAATTTTACAAATAGGTATGTATATGTGGCTCTGAAGGTATGCGTATGTGTGTATGTATATGGGCTGTGTTTATGTGGAATTTTGCTTTATAATCAAACGCCAAAGAACAGGAAGATAGGAAGGCGCAAAACAAAACAGAAACATAAAAAAAAAAGAGTTTTTGCTTAATTTAAAATTTAAATTAAAGTTACACAGAGACGGCGACAACTCCTGCTATAATCGTAGCATTTATATGTACATATAGAAATCATGAACAGACATAGATAAATATATATATATGCCTTTACATTTACACGATGCTGCTGCTGTTTTTGGGTCATCGCCATCGCAATCGTTATTATAATCAGGAATTGTTCATTTTCGTTGCTAACTGTACATATTTACCGCTTACAGGTATAATAAAATGTCTAAATCACTCACTTACTTCAAGACTATTATAACTGAACATTCGTTACCCTTGTTCTATATTGTATTCAAATTTCAAAGTTCTATCTTGTATCTTATAACAGCCTTGAATTAACTGAGCGAAATATGTAATTTGAAAATAATTCATGCATATTACCGATAGATAGGAGAAAGAAAAATAACATAGCTGGCATAATTATTAACAAAATGATTTAAGGACTGGCATTCGTTCTGCAGAGACATTCGATAACTTAATAATACAATATAAATACAGATTACCTATATATATAGCACACACATACAGACACACACACACACGCACGCACACACACACAGACCGTGTTTATATATAAAGCATAACGTAACATAAACGATAATTACAATCTTAGTTGCGACTTATTTTTATAATATGCTCGTACCTCAGTTTATTTATATGTATGTATGTATGTATGTATGTAAATGTGCATGCGTGTATGTATTTATGAGTGTGTATGTCTATAAGTAATATTCCATTTTTTATATTTATCAATTATACACAAATTACAGAACTTAACGTAAACAATCGCAACGTTAATTATGTAAATTATTTATGAATGGCGGGTTCGATTTGCTGCTGCTGTTGCGTTCTTATTTCTTTCAATTTCAACTTCCATTTCCGTTTCCATTCCGTTACCTCTTCTGCCTCTACTGTTGATGTTCTCGGCTGGATAAATATCTAGCCATGTGTCTGGTGTTGGTTTATTGTTGAAGAAAAGGTTTTCTATTTTGATTGGATGAGCGGCGACATTTGGCAAACGTCCATAAAAACAACAAAGCCAGAACCAATCTTAGCCATCCTCCTTGGGCGGTGTAAACCAACCTGTGAACAATTAAAAAACATTGTTAATTTAATTTAATAATTTGATATGGATTTTGCAATCAACTGTTTGTGGAGATATTATCAGTGCACTTCAAATTTAAATAACTTATTATTTGACTACTGCTACTATTAAAACCAGAGACTGAAAATCACTGTTATTGATCAAAATTTCAACTCAAAAAATCACATATAAGAACTAATGCGATTTTTTTTTTAAATACATCAAATTGTTTGTAAAAACAGTATCTCCGCAAACAGCCAATAAACTTATATTTGAGATTTAAAAAAATAAAAGTCTGGAAAAACTTTTATTTGTGAGGAAAAAAATAAAAGTTTCAAATAACTATTATTTTTGAATTGAAAACATAAGTCTTTGAAGACTTTTATAATTTGAAGTTGTTTATAAAAGTCTTTTTAGAATATCTTTGTTAATACTCAAGATAAACGTTCCAAGTTTTCAACATATGTATGTAAATTTGGTTATCAGTAAGATGATAACATAATTTACATAAAAAAAATCAAAAGAATAAAAAAAATCAAATTTAATCATTATTTTTGATTTATATAATAAAAATCAATATTAATAATTATTTATAATTTTTATTTTTTCAATCAAAAATAATTATTAAGTATGATTTATAAAGTAAAAATCTTTAAGTAATTATAAAAAAAAAAAAAAAAAATTATTAAAAGTAATTTTTTGTATATTCCTCATAACAGTTTCGGTCCCTGATTAAAACTAACTTAATTCAGTGCGCAAAAATGGGTCGTTGCCTAAAACTGATTTAGCTTTAAATTTGCAGTAAATCAGTTTTGGGAATGCATTTAGTAACAATTGATTTGTAATTGGGATTACTCTCACCATTCTTCTCATGGATCTGCACCAGGGATTTGAAGCTTTGCTGGGCCCGTGCTAAACTGTACTGTCCCTGGGAGAGCGCCTGCTTTTGAAATAGTTGTACAAGATATATAAGCATGTTATGTTGTGATCAAGTGAGAGAAGGAGAGAGGGACGCAATCGGTCGTACCTTGGTAGCACCAAACTGTATGCGCGCCTTGCCCTTGACCAGAGTGGCAGCAATTTGCATGATCACGGCCTCCACTGTGTAGGCGGAACTCCAGCCTTGTTTGGTCAGCAGTTCCATGCAAATGGCACCGCCGATTAGCACATAGCCACCTGGTCATAATCACAATCAAAATCAAAATCAGTTTAATCACAATGCTCGATAGATGCTCGATTCGATTGTTGCATACGCACCTGAGATGATTGGATGAACGACACGCACAAAGGGGGGCTCAAATGGGTACGTCTCCTTGAATAAGATGTTGAGCAGTATGCTATCCTTGCCCTCCTTCTCCTTGAGCTGCAACAGATCGCTGTGTAACGGACTGTCCGGGTCCACAGACTTGAGGCGTATATTCCACTCGTAAATGGAATCGTTGACAAGCTCAATCGAGTACATGTTCTTTTTGAACGCATCGGACCGATAAATATCACGTAGTTCTTTCATCAGGCGATCTGTTGCCTGTACGGAACCAGAAACTGAACCCTATATAGAGAACACGCCACCAATTAAACAGAGATGGAAATGTTAGTGAAAAGAACGTTTCAATGCAGATTGAAAACTAGATAAGATCACACAATATATAGTCGATATTCCGACTAAATACTTAATTACTCAATTCTTCTGTACATACTTTTAAATAGTCTTGTCTTTGACTTTGACGCAGTCTTTCTAAAGTCGCTAAATGTTCCACCTCCATGTCATCTTTCTGTTTGAACGGGAAGAAAACAATTTTATAATGAATATATACAAATTGGTGGGTGGTGAATTTGAACGCACTTTGTTTGTACTCCGTACATCATCCATTTCCAGTGGTAAATCCTCATCGCCTTCACTCTCCTGTTCGCTCTCACCGATGGGATCCTCAATTTCATCCTGATCCGAGTCGGTCTCCTCATTACCGTGTGGACCCGGTCCACCGCCTCCGCCGCCTGAACGATCCAAGCGCAAGGGGGATGCGGAGGGTGGCGGTGTTTGCAGAGGCAGCGATAAATTATCGATATCGGGTGGCAGTGGAACATTGTGTAAACGGCATAGCTCTCGCAGCAATATGCCGACCTATGAATGGATACCAGAGAATGTTTCGATAAAATAGAAATCAAGAATTGAGATATCTTTGGGAAGCGTTAATTTACCTGATTAATCACGTGATTATCACGGCCATTTGTGTTGCTAAGGATTTGCACGGCATTTGTAACGCTCGTCTCCTCGCTCTCGGCAAACCAAACTGGTGGCGATGATGGATACGTTTCCTACAATACCAAAAGAGAAAAAACAAAATCAAAAACAAGGGAAAATAAGTTAATCAGAGATATAATAAGAGATTTGCTTGCTGTAAGAATGTTGGGTGAGAGAAAAGAGAGGAAGGAAGACAACAACAATAACAAAGAGTATAACACACACAAAAGCCGTCTCCGCTCAATGTCAATGAAATTACACATATATAGTATGTATAACCTTTAATTAGATCGTTGAACCAAGTCGGAGTCGGAACAGCAGCTAAACTTGGCAAGTTGGCAACTTTGCAAACGCGCAGGGCAATGAATCATAAATTATTGAAGCACGCTGCCCCCTAAAATAAGAATCGACAGCAACAGCAACAGCAATCCACACAGCGTGTGAGAGACTGAGAAAAGCAAAAAGGTAAAAACGCAAAGTGGGATCAAAAAACAAGAAAAAAAACAAAGATGACGAAAGATACATTTTAGGTTATTGCGACTGCGGTAGATGGAGAGGGACAGCGTCTAAGCTGAGAGAGCAAAAGCTTTCGAAAGCAGCAATGAGAGCTTTCGCCAAAACGAGGATTAACAAAAGGCGAATGGAAATTTACAGTTGTTGTTGTCACCGAAAAATTCAACTTTTATGAAGTTTTCTGTTTGTTTCAAGTTTTTCTATAAAATGCAAAAGTCATCGAATTTCTTCAAGTGGGGAAATCAATTAATAATGTTTACAATTTGTATACGATATGGCAAAACTGTTTTATAGGAAATTCGAATTTCAATTCATTTGAAACAACTTAATACACATAATATTGATCAAGAAACTGATCTAACGACTCAATTGTTCATCAATAATATTGCAAAAAGAAATGTCATTGTTTCCAACTATATGTAGATGGTATGGTATGTAACATAAAGACAACTGTTTTGACATTTACTTACCGTTATGTTCGCATGGATGTCGTAACGTTTGCCATTCTTATCGATGAACCTGCACAAAAGTTCGTCTACGCTGGAATTGAGTATCTGAAAGCGTTCGTGATTCTTCGGAAAGATTTTCTCCAGTGTTTTGATTTCTTGCTTCAGTGTGTTAAGGCACGCCATATTGGCGGGCAAGGCAACGTGACGACAATAGTCAGTCACGGATTCGCCTCCCACCGGAGCAGTCGTCCGTTTCCTTTGGGCGAGATGGGGGCAGGCAGGCAGGCGGGCGGTAGGGGAGGCAGCACCGCAAGCTACGACCAAGAAGAAGACACAGGCACAGACACACACACACACATGCAGCAATGAACCACAATGCAAGCGTCTCGTTGTTTCGTTGCTCTTCGTATTTATTATTGCTTTTGTTGTTATTATTGTATTTGTGTTTATTATTGTTGTTGTTGTTCTCTCACTATCTCACTCTTGTTCCCTTGCACACTCTTTTGCAATCTCGTTTTGTGCGTATGCTCGACGGTAGGTGTCGTTTTGTTGAGTGTCAAGCTAGATTGCTGCTCTTGTTGCTGTTGTTGTTATTTCTACGAAGTTTGCTTATATTATTATTGTTGGAGGTAGATTGTATTATAGTGTCATCAAGAGCGCAGTAGCTGCCAGCAACAAAAACTTTATCATAATCATTAACCCACACACGCGTTCTTTCCAATATTGATGTCTGATTGCTGCTCTCCTTGCTAATGTTGCTGTTGCTGTTTTTGTTTGTTTTTTCTGCTCTTCCCTTTACGCCACTCCGCCAAAGCGCATAGTTCTTCAGCGCCGACCACACACAGCATACGCTCAGCTTTTGCACTGTCAACGACGCTTTTGCTCTCTTTGCTGCCTTTTCGTTTTGCAACGTCGTTCTGTTTTGTTGTTGTGATTTGCTTATTTGTCTAGTGCTTTGACTTTGAGCAATGTCCTCTTTTTCTCTCCTTTTCTCTCTGTCTTTTGTTGGGTCCTTTTATTGGGCTCACTCTGTATATTTAAAGACGATAACGATAAAAGCACGTGTTTTAGTGTCAATCGATGCAGACAAAATAAAAACAAACACACGCACACAAAAATAGATAGGCACACACATACACATACATAGATAAAATATATGGAAATTTGTTTTGGCTCAAATGCGAAACTGTTTTAAACAGGTAATAAAAACAATACGGCTACCTAATAACAGTTTTATGACGGTTGACGGTTTGTTTCTAACATTACTGCGTTGCCTCTTGCGCATTTGCATTTGCAATTTGCAGTTTTGTTTGCCAAACCGTTTTTTGTATTTTTATTTATGTGTTGTTATTGGGCCTGCGCATCTTGTATCTGCGCTGGTGCACGTTTCGCTTTGTTTTTGTTTTTAGTTTTCATTTTCTTATACTTGCCGATTCTTCGCTTTGCCTGTTTCGAATTTGATTTATAAATTTGAGAGCTTAAAATTTCTATATTTTGAGTTCACAAAGAAATCGAAACAGAAACACACACCAGCTGTGACAGCTACAGCAGCACATTAGACTGAAAGTTATTTGCAGCGAACCAAATGTTTGTATGGGTTCAACTTCTGCATCAGATAACGATCCAATTGTTGTGCTTTCCTTTTATTTCGCCTCTGGCGCCACTGTGCACTTTTTGAAGCTTACGCTCTGGTTGACAGCGGGCAGCTGTGAGAGCCAAAAGAGAGGCCTTAAATCCAAGCTTTGACAGCTGCTGGACTGACTGACAATGTTAAGTCTCCACACACGCACAAAAAAAAACATACACACACACACACGTTCACTTAAATCTTTAGGCATGAACATTTATGGACTGTCCACGCAATGGTAATGGCTTTAATAATTTTTAATGTTTATCTATGGGCACACATACACAAACATGTACACATGTGAATAGAATAGAATGCAGTAAATATACTTTTTACTGGTACTGCTGGCTTGGCTTGCGTCGCCGCCATACTGCACTTTGTTTAATTTAATTTACCTTGTCCTGAACTTTACACATTCAAAACAGAAAGAGAGGAGAGATGAAAACGCAAAGAGCTCCTTTGTTTGCGTATACCCCACACGTACATACATTAAACTCACACAAACGCACACACGCAGACGGAGCATACACTTAAACGCACATTCGATGTGAACCCGTTCGCAATAAGTTCTAAATGTACTTGTAGTGTATGGAGCCGAAAATAAAAAAAAATAGAAAACAAAAACAAGCACGGTTAATGCATAGAAAATTGTAAAGACAACAATAAACATACGCACATAGACACCACACTAACACGCACATACACACAATAATAAAAAGAAACGGAGTCAGTCGCACGCCCGCTTGGCACCTTTACGACATCGTCAATTTGGCTCCACCGGACCGATCGACCTGCACTACACTCCACTCCTCCGTCCGTCGACTTGAAGCTGCGAAATTTTACTGAAAAATCACTTTCGCCAGACAGGCGCCGTCGCCGTGCAAGAGACTCACATTTACAAACGTACACATACATACATACATACACATGTACGTACGTACGTGCCGAAAGCAGCCGCAACAGAATCAGTCAGCGGAGCAGCAATGACAATCGAAAGAAGTTATCGGTGCGCTTGCGTTGCTATCGAAAGGAAATTCGCACTCTGCACCAACTATCCCACATGCATATGTATGCATAAATAAACATGTACATACATACGTTCATCAGCACGTATATACATATGTACATGTTCAAGGAAACGTAAACGTTGGATCTACCTAATGAGTCGGTTTCCCCCTAAAGTAGATGGCAGATTCGTCATTGTTTTAAACAAAATTCCCATTGCTGGACTATCGAAATGGCTGCTGTGGCCATATCTTTTTGTATTTTCATCTGAGTGCGAGCAAAATCAATTGCTTGTCATGTACACTACATACAATTGTATGAGCGAGCATACATACACATGTTTTCGTTACCCTCCAAACATTACAATAGATCACAAGCGTCTATTTGTACGTACGTTTGTAGGTACGTATGGCATGCAGACAGACACATGCATACATTTACACTATGCAGGTATTTACCTGTGCACAATATATTTTATTATGTTTGTATGTATGTATACATACATATATGAAAGTTTGCAAGATTGCACTAATTCGCCTTCGCCATATTTTTTGTGGCAATGGCTTTTGTGTGTCGTAGCTCTTGTACTTGTATTTGTGTGGACGCGAATTGCCTTTTTGTTATTGTTCTTGTGTTTTATAGCTCCATGATTTGTGTTTGGAGTTAGAGTGTTATATAAGTTATCGCAGAGGCGCACATAATAAATTTAAATGATGATATTAACTAAAATGTGTTCCCGATTCTTTTGCAATCACGTAGGCGTGTAAAGTCTCCGGAATTATAATCTATGTACATCGTCTTCCGCGAACGTCTGACGATATTTCTCGCAAAAACAGTGTGACCACTACGCCATTACGAAAAAACACAAAATGAATGAACTATACATGGTAGTTATCGCCCGACCGCCACAATCTGTGAAGTTCCGAAACCAAAAATGGGTCGCGCGCCAATTATTTATCAAAAATTTTATTTGTAAACAATTGTTTTATAAGATTATAATCAATTAAACAATTTATATCATAAATTTCATAAAATAAAGTTTCTCAGTCTAATGAAAGCTAGGAGTTCGACACTCTTTGTGGGGTGAATTTTTATCATTTAATTATGATAAAATATTACAATTTCAGCAGAGTTTAAAAAAAAGTGCATGTGAAAGTGCAAATGTTAAGCTTCAAAATTGGAGAAAATTAAAGAAAGTATCCCATATTTTGCTATTGTCCCTTGCACATGCAATAAATAAATTGGAATGACCGACAATCATAGATATTTAGTTAGCATTAGCTGGCTCATGAAGCAATAAGTATAAGGAGGTCTGGTCGGCTGTCGAATCGTTCGGTTTTTGGTCCATTAACGTTCTATCCAGTGTTGCCAATTTAGCTATTTTCCCGACAGGTTTAGTGGGTTGTAACTGGCAAATGCGGGATAAATTGTAAATTGCCTATTACTTAAACACTTCGTAGTATTTTTTCCATTTGAATGGCACAAAAACATCGATAAGCCAAAAGAGCATTACATTTTGTCGTTTTTAACTATAAAATCAATTGAATTTATCTAAAATATATACAGTGGTCCACTAATGTATTCATACCCTCTAACTTTGTCAATTTGATAACTTAATTAAATCATCTATTCATTTAAATTCCGTTTGAATGATGCAAAAATTTCCTTAACCCATTAAGTACCCATGGAAAATTTTTAAATTTTTTTGTAAAAGTGCATTTTTTGTACTTTTTTCCTCGGTCCCAAAAAAAAAATATTTTAATGTAAAAAAAATTCTTAAACCAATTCTAAGAGTGATTGTAAAAAATTTGAAAAATAACTTCGCTAGTATTTTGTATGATTTTTTGAAAATTGCTAAAAAGCCACTTTTTGTATGAGAAGGAAGAAAAAGGGGTTAAAATAGTAATTTTTATTAAATTTTAAAAAGTCATAAAAAAATATTAGCGAAGAGACTTTTCAAATTTTCTTTTGCAATCCCTCCTAGAATTCTTTGAAGAATTTTTTTGAATCAAAATATTCAAAAAACACTGGATAAAATCAATAAAAATATGGTTTCTTTACTTTAGCGTTTTTTTTTTAGCTATCAACAAATTTTTTTTTTAACTATTTTCAGCTTTTTTCAAAGGCTATTTTGGCTTTTTCATGTCCCGAAGAGTTGGCAACACTGGTTCTATCCCTTTCCTTCGCACTGATTATCAGTATAGTCAACGGACTGCTTTTTGCCGACGAGACCTCCTAACATAGCTGGCTGTCACTTCCTGGACATACATATGCAGCACACACATGCAACTCACAAGTATACATGCATGGAAAAGAATCCGTTTTTTTTTTACGAAATGTATAGAAAATATGTACTTTGGGATCTGATTTCGTCACTAGCGTAGACTAACGTCCACAAGGATATAACATAATAGATTAGTTGTTTTTGTCGTTTTTATTTTTGAGCTGTTTTCCCAGTATTTTGGTTTTTCTTGTTCATTAATGATACATTTTTTTTGTTGGCTATTTAAGGGATTTTGGGGAGCACATAAATATTGTTAAATGTACTATGGGTGTATAGGTATGTATATAGATGAGAGGGGGGGGGGAGGAGTTGAGTACTTCAAGTCTTTTATTTAATTTATTTAGATTTAGATAATATATCCAGGCATATCATATGAAAAACTTAAAGCACGACGGAATGAAACTTGAGTTTATATTATGTATTTTCGTAAAATTTCTTTAGTTTTAGATTAAAGTAGCATAATTTAACCCCGCCATTAGCTAGTATGAACAAAATAATAATTTAAAAAAATACATTGAACGCGCTTTTCATACATGTTATTTGTTTGTTTTGTTGTTGTTGACATGCACGGAATGCATTGGGCGTGGCAGATCAGAGTACCCCAAATCTCCCCAATCCATCATTAATTAATCATTAATCGATTGTCGATTATTTATGTGACATTGCCCCGCCCCTTGCCCCTTTAGGTAGTACCAGAAACAACACCAGACTGATCCCAGTCCATTGCTCAATGCATTCCGCGCACTTTTGACCCCGACCCGCTTCTTTAAACGATTCTCCTTCCTGTCCTGCGTTCCCTGTGACTCTAGCTCTCTTTCTCTCTCTTTCAATATCTCTCTCTCTCTCTCTCTCTCTGCCTCTTTCCTGTACTGTGATGTCTTGATTTAGAGCTCGCTGTGTGGCGTATTGGTGTCATCTGTGGGCGTGGGAGTCGCGGGCTCCTCTTCCTTCACCTGCTCGTTCTGATCCTGATCCTGCTCCGTGCTTGGAGCCTCGGCCTGCTCGACATTGGCCTCATCGCCACTGCCGCTGCCCTGGGACGCAGTTGCCTCGTCGCCGTCGCCGTCCGTCTCCTTGGGCTTCTTCTCCTTGTCGGGCTTCACTTTGGGCTTCCAGATCTTGATCTTGTTGACCAGATACTTGACCTCGCGATCCAGCAGACTCATCTTGTCGGTTATGTCCTTGACAGTCAGTCGCACATCCGCATTGCGGCTGAGTTTCTTCTGGGCGGCGGTCTCAGTCTTCAGCCAGGCGTTCGTCTCGTCGATCACCTTGGACAGGGTGTCGATCTCCACCTGGGTGTAGACATCCTTTTCGGGATTGGTGTCCTTGGTCAGATTGCGTGCCGTGACCATGAATTTCTCAGCACCATCGATCATGCCCTTCAGCGCCTTGATCGCATCGGGACGCTCCTCGTGCTCCCAGTGGCGGGCGAGGAACACATTGGACAGCTTCTGCAGTTTTGCCAGCTTATCTTCGTAGAGCTCTGGCTTGGGATTCTCCACATCCTCGTAGAGCCACTCGGCCAGCTTGCTGCACTCGGAGAGCAGTTTCTCCTTCTCATCCGCAGTGGCACAGTCGGCGTAGGGCTTCTCCTCCAGCTTCTGCTGCACCTCAATGATGTGCGACTCGAGGGCATTGAAGGCGGACTCCAGGCGCACGCGCTGCTCCTCCACCTTGTTGATCGCCTGCAGTTTCGCCATGGAGCTGTCGTAGCCGGCGCCGCTCAGTGGAGCCGTGAACTGCAGATGTGTCTTGTGCACCACGGGCGACTTGACGGTGACCAGCTTGAGGGTCTCGTTCTTGGCATCCGCCTCATCGGTCTTGCCTGCGGCTTGCTCGCTGTCTTCGTTGGATTTCTTGGCATTATCCTTGGACTTGGCCGACTCCTCGCTGGGCTCCTCTTCAGGAGCTGCTTGCTCACCTCCCTCATTGGTCGACGAAGCCTTCTCGGCCTCCTTGGTGAAGAGCTTGCTGATGGTGCTGCCCAGCTTGGCCAGCGTGCTGTCCTCGTCCAGTTCCTCGTCCAACTTTTGCTTGTCGAAGACGTATTCAACGCCCGTGCAACGGAAGATGCCGGAATCGTCGAGATAGAAGTACGCCTTGATGCCCTTGTTGTCCACGATGTCCTTCTTGGACTTCTCCAGCAGCTCCTTGACCTGCTGCAGCTGGACACGTGTGATATTCAAGCTGCCAATAGCGGCAATCGCCTCCGGACTGTAACGCTCCAAGTCGCCATAGTTGACAAAGAACTCAAAGTCGTCCGTGTGCTTGTTGAAGGTGATGACCTTCTTCTGTGGATACGGATTCATCAGGGCGAACAGAGCGCGCTTCACATGCTTGACAGCGGCACCATCTCCGGGATCCCGCTCAAAGGACACTTGCAGGGGATACAGCACAGCGTCCTTGACGATGAACTTCTTCACCTTGAAGCCGGTGGACAGATCGGCTGCCTTGTAAACAGCTCCCATTGTCGCCGATTCATCGGCATTCAGATTCTTGCCCAGCTCCTGTTGGATCAGCTGCTTGATCGTCTCCTGCACACGGGGCACACGCGTGCCACCGCCGAACAGTATCACCTGATTGATCACATCCAGCGACAGATTGGAGGTGGCCAGTGCGTCCTCCAATGGCTTCGTCGTTCTCGGCCACAAATCGGCGCAGAGCTCTTCCAGTTTCTCGCGGGTGACCTGCAGCTTGAAGTCATGATCCTCCAGCAGATTCTCAATCTGTGCATAGTGATCATTGTTGGCCGACAGGACGTTCTTCAAGCGGCCCGCCTCCTTGAACAGTTTGGCCAAAGCCCTGGGACTGGTTGTCACGTCTGTCTTGGTCTTTTTCAGCGCATTGAACTCGCTGGCCAAATAGTCGCGCAGTCGCAGCTGAATCTCCAAGCCACCCAGGGTGCGATCGTAGCCAACACCCAGGACCTGCACCACCGGATTCGTCTCCTTCGTCTGCTTGTCCTTGACCAGCTGATAGCTGACCACAGCAGCGGATGTCTTATAGGCGCCCATGTCGTAAAACAGGAAATACTGCGCCGTCTCATTGATCTCGCCCCGATGGAACACACCATAGTTGAGGGCGACAGCCGCATAGTCGTTGATCAGCTGCAGCACCTTCAGGTTGGCCAACTGGGCCGCCACCAGGAGCGCCTCACGCTCCGCCTGGCCGAAGTAGCCGGGCACGGTGAGCACACACTCGGTGATCGCCTGCTGCGTCGATTCCTGGGCAAACTCCTTGGCCTTGACCAGCATCTGGGCAATCAGCTCCTCCACGCTGAACTCTTCCGTGTCGCTCTTCTTGAACACGATCGTGTTGCGCTCCTTGTCGCCCACAATCGTGTAATACGGGAAGCGTTTTCTAATTTAAATAGAAAAAAAAGAAAAGGGTAGTTAGTCTTCAAATTGATTTCGATTAAATAACACTATGTAACAAAAATAAAAAATTTCTCAGTCCTTGGGATGTAATTTTTATTTCCTAGTCTGTTATGTCTTAAAAGTATGGAAACCACTTAATATTCCTCGGAAACTTTGCTTTTGTCACCAGGACAATGAGATTCATTAAAATATGCTAAAATGATGAGAAAAAGAGAGAGAGAAAATCATACAGAACAGCACATATAAATCAAAACTAGATTAAAACTTCAAGAAAACCAAAAACATAAAAGTAAATCAGAAGTGGGTGGTTTTTCGACATTTGCGTTTATACCGTTTATTCTCTTATCAATCCCCAAATGTAATCTCCCATCAAAAGCAAAGTTATCTTGGGACAATAGCTGTTTTCTATACTTTTGGGACCTAACTGACTAGGAAATAACAATTCCAACCCATTGACAAAAATCTTTTTACATAGTGTAATTAATGTGTTCGATTGTTAACGAGACAAAACTACAAAATACAACTACTACTACTTCTATAACTCGAACTTCTATAGCTCGAATTTCTCTCTAACTCGTGCTAAATTAGTGGCAGTAAAAATAAAAAACTTAAGAAAAAGATCTCTATAAGTCGAATATCTCCATAACTCGAGCCTTTTCTTTGGATAATGATGATTCGAGTTAGGGAAGTTCGACTGTAACTAATAAGGTTTACAATTTAATTCATTTTGTATCAGGGATTAAAACCCTAACCGAAACCTTTAACTGGTAAAAACCGATTGCAATTTAAAACCGTAACTGAAACTCCGGAATCCGAAATAACCGTTTAGTAACCGTTTCACTTATAAGGGTTAATTTCGGTTTTTCATAAATAATATATAATAAAATTTGAAGAAAAGTTTTATTTTTGTTTGTTATTTTACAAATTTTAAATAAGGAGTGGTTAATAAGGTGGAACTTTTAAATACAATTTTAAAAGTACAGTCAAACTTTCCTAACTCGAATCACCATTATCCGAGAAAAAAGTTCGAGTTAGGGACACTTCGAGTTAGGGAAGCAGAATTGTATGAAATTTGCTCGCTATTGCGAGTTAGGGAAGTTCGAGTTAGGGAAGTTCGAGTTAGGGAAGTTCGATTGCACAGTCGTCTGTTTGACAAAAGTAAAGCTAAATCTTCGCGTAATTTGAACTTTATGTTAAGTTTGGCATCAATGGATAGGTCATTAAAATTCCGTTTGAATGATACAAAACTTTCCTTAACCCATTAAGTACCCATTGAAAATTTTAAATTTTTGTAAAAGTCTGCTGTTTTGACTTTTTTCCTCGATTTTTTACAAAACATATTTTGATGCAAAATAATTCTTCATACAATTCTAAGAGTGACTGAAAATTTTCAAAAATCTCTTCGCTAGTGTTTTTAATAATTTTTTTTTAAATTGTCTAATAGCCGCTTTTTGTATGAAAAGTAGGCAAAATGGGTTAAAATAGTAATTTTTTATCAATTTTCAAAAAATTATTAATTAACCGTTTCATACGTTGCACAGGAACTAAAATAAATGATTATTAAAAATTCTCTGTATTTGTCCAATTATTATTTCTTGTTTGTTTTTTTTTATGTAATCACATTTTGCTGATTTTAAAAAATTACTTAAAATTTAAGTTCGGTTTTTATTAAAATACATTTATGCTTTTATGTTGTAACGAAGGACAAAATCGAAATAGAATCTTACACCAAAATATTTTCTCGAAAATGTTTCGGTTTAACTCCGTAAAAAAAATACACATTTTCACCAAAATATTGGGTACTTGAATTAATTATGAGCGTTGTACGCAAGAGGAACCGCAATTTCAGCTTCCAATGTCTTGCCGCTAAAACCTATAAGCGTCTTTGGCCACTTGTGTCAATTGGTTGAAACAACAACCGTACTAAATTTTATGAACTGGAACATAAATTCGAAAACTTTGAATTATTACTAATTGAAGGTTCCCATACGAAAACTAACTAGACCCTTGAGTGGAGCATACGTGACCAAGGTAAGTCAACGTTATCCACATTCAACTTAACATGACGTGGCCCAGTCAGACAAGCCCACGCACACATTTACACAAAGTGCACACGACTTACCTGTAGAGATCGACAACGGGATTGTCGATGGTCTTGCCAAGCAGA
Organism: Drosophila recens; assembly: GCA_037043495.1. Classification (NCBI taxonomy): domain Eukaryota; kingdom Metazoa; phylum Arthropoda; class Insecta; order Diptera; family Drosophilidae; genus Drosophila; species Drosophila recens. Next base: position 42,806 of record JBAMBJ010002541.1, read on the forward strand.
TCGAGGAGATAGCCATAGGCCGCCGACGGTTCGCGGATGCCAATTGTCTGAGCATCCTCGCCAAAGGTGCGAACGCCATCGCGGAATGCGAGTATTGCCGGTGTTTTGCGCTTCGATTCGCGATTCAGGGCGATTTCCATGGGCACGCCGGGCGACACGACGCCCACTTTCATCCACTCGCTGCCCAGATCGACGGACATGACGGCTGCCGACTGGACGCTGTGCGTATTGAATGCAACGATGCACAGCATCAGCAGGGACAGCCAATAGCCGGTCATGTTGTTCTTCACCATTTTGCCAAGTCACTAATTTAATGAGAAAAGAGAAAGAAACAATGTTAAATAATACACATGCATATGCACAAAAATCGTTATTAATTTCGGTAATAGAGCGGCGAGAGAGAGAGAGAGAGAGGGAGAGATCAATAACCTTTTGCTCAACATCTCGTTCTCTTCCTTATTCTGGGTCTCAGCACATTTCGTTTCGTTTTCTGCCAACGCAAGCAGCTGGTTGGCCAAACTTGCGGCAACCCTCGCTTGCCACTCTCCGCTCCGCTCCGCTCCGCTCCGCTCCGTTAACTTTAACACAAACTTACGTGTCGAATTTGATGTGCTCCTTAAATGGTGGACACTGCCTGCAGCAATAACTATTTCAAGTTAAGCTCCGAGTTGTTGACGTTTTATTTCAGTAAAACCTTTGTAATTCACATTAATGAAGTGGCCAAATAGCCGCCGCTCTTCAGATGTTGGGGTAAAACGAAGAAGAAGAAGAAAGCGTTGACGTGTTGATTTGGAACTAGAGTTGTAGCAAAAATCGCTCGGATTAAGTTCGATTGAACGTATCACTAAAGTGAGCGAGTGAACTAAATCTCTGATTGTTTAGTTCGCTCGTTTGAATTAAATTTACTGTAGGGGTGGAGAACGATAACGAATTTTATTTATTTTTAGTTTTATAATACCTAAATTAATACCAATTTCAAATTTTAGTTGAAATTTTATATAAAAATTTATAATTTAACACACTACCGAGAACTATCGATAGCTAACGATGGTTTGGAAAATAATATCGCTGACTATCGATGGTGCCGACTATCGATATTGTCACATCAAGTGCTGATTTATGTTTCGCAATACAGACTGAAGATGGCGCTCAGTACGCTCAAATGCTAGTTAACAGCCGCGCTGCCAACTGTGACCGTTATAAAAAGACAAATTTGAATAAGAAAGTTTTAAAAAAAATAATATAAAAATTTGTTTGTGTTTTATAGCATTCTGTACTTTTATTTTTACCTTCTCTCCATTCTAATTTAGAAATAAAATAAAAGTTAGCTAAAAAACAGTACCATGTTTTTTAATCTTTCTTTAAAATTTGATTATTTAAATCTGCCTTTTTTAACGGACTAATATTGGCAACGCTGTTTAACAGAAAGAAATCAAAACATTTCATTTGAAAATAATCCACTTGACCGCATTAATTAAATGCATGTATGCATAATTTCTATGGCTTGCATAGCGTGGCATTGTTTGACCCTACAAAAGTCAATAGCAAATGGTCTTCGGCACAAATACCACACAAAACGTCCATTCAGCACTATTGACGATATTTAACAAGTCTGCTTACGAAACTGCTGACATATGTTCAAACCAGGAATTGAAACCGAGACATAAAAATAGAGACGTAACCTTTAACCGTTATTGACCGATTAAAATTGGTAACCGTGCTATAACAAAATTCTTGTATTGACCGAAACCCTAAAGCCGAAATTATTCAAACCGAAATAACCGCATACCGGTATTTAAAAACCGAAAAATAGAAAATACCGGTAACCGGTTATGAAACCGATACACAAAAATTTTAAAATAACAGAGATTAAAACCGAACCGAATATCGGCTTCGGTTATGTTCTCATTTAGCTTTTCGGTTATCGGTTACGCAAAATCTTTGAATAAAGGTTTCGTAACGGTGAGCCGGTTTTCGTATGTTTCGGTTTAAAAATACCGGCATGGTTTCGGTTCACAAAAAAAAAATTTCTTTGCAAAAAAAATATAATTATTTTAATAATATAATAATAATAATAAGAAAATTAATATCAAAAATCAAAACTAAAATCGAAAAATAAAATACAAAACTAATAACCAACTATCAGAGATCGCAAACAAGACTTATGAGTCGGAAAAAATCAAAACACTTCAAAATTTTTCGTTTTAAGTTATCTTTAACTTGTAAAACATGCTTTTAAAATTGTATTTAAAAGTTACACCATAACTCTTGTTTTGAATTTGTAAACCAACAAATAAAATTACAACTTTTTCCAATTTGTTATTATTTTTGTTTTTTTTTTTATGCATGAAAGCCCGAAATTAGCCGATATAAATGAAACGGTTATTTCGGTTTACAGCTGAATATGCTTTAAAATTAGAGTATCTGATAGTCCGTCATACTCTGAAGTATAAATTGTTCTTGGTATTTTCAAAACTGGAACACCCGCGATTTCAGCGTTCAAGCGAAAATTAACCAAAGAACTACACGAATTACACTTATTTCGAATTGCGCAATTTCGCAACGTTGAGAATTCTGTTTTTTGCTGATCACTGGATTCGGACCTCATAAAAGATTTAGCCAACCGAGTGCAGACACATAGTTCTTACTAATCAATCGACAGCTGAGCATGTTCGGAGCGCGCCTTTTAACCTTGTTGGCCCTCAACTGGCTGGTGGCATTTGCAGCATCGGAGGTCCAAGCTGCCACCAATGAGGAGTTCGAGGACCTGAACATCCCGGAGCCGAACGTGGACGAGAGATTCTCGCGCTCATCGCAGGGTATTCCGGCGCAAGCTTACGGACCTCCGATCGTCTACAACTCTCAGTCCAGCTACTCGGCCCCATCTGCTTCGAGCTATTCAGCGACCCAGGCCACCGCATATTCAGCACCAGCTCCGAGCTATTCCGCGTCGTCTGCTCCAAGCTATTCAGCACCAGCGGCACCAAGTTACTCTGCTCCACCGGCAAGCTACTCCGCACCTAAAGCTCCCACATATTCAGCACCTGCCGCTCCAAGCTATTCAGCGCCAGCAGCACCAAGTTACTCTGCTCCCGCTGCACCGAGCTATTCAGCACCAGCGGCAAGCTACTCTGCTCCTAAAGCTCCCTCATATTCAGCTCCTGCCGCTCCAAGCTATTCAGCACCAGCTGCACCAAGCTATTCAGCACCTGCCGCTCCAAGCTATTCAGCGCCAGCTGCACCAAGTTACTCAGCTCCCGCTGCACCGAGCTATTCAGCACCAGCAACAAGCTACTCTGCTCCTAAAGCTCCCTCATATTCAGCTCCTGCCGCTCCAAGCTATTCAGCACCAGCTGCACCAAGCTATTCAGCACCTGCCGCTCCAAGCTATTCTGCACCAGCTGCACCAAGTTACTCTGCTCCCGCTGCACCGAGCTATTCAGCACCTGCCGCTCCGAGCTATTCAGCACCTGCCGCTCCAAGCTATTCAGCACCTGCCACTCCAAGCTATTCAGCACCAGCTGCACCAAGCTATTCAGCACCTGCTGCTCCAAGCTATTCAGCGCCAGCAGGACCAAGTTACTCTTCTCCCGCTGCACCGAGCTATTCAGCACCAGCGGCAAGCTACTCCGCACCTAAAGCTCCCTCATATTCAGCTCCTGCCGCACCAAGCTATTCAGCGCCATCTGCACCAAGCTATTCAGCACCAGCTGCACCAAGTTACTCTGCTCCCGCTGCACCAAGTTACTCTGCTCCCGCTGCACCGAGCTATTCAGCACCAGCGGCAAGCTACTCCGCTCCTAAAGCTCCCTCATATTCAGCTCCTGCCGCTCCAAGCTATTCAGCACCAGCTGCACCAAGCTATTCTGCACCAGCTGCACCAAGTTACTCTGCTCCCGCTGCACCGAGCTATTCAGCACCTGCCGCTCCAAGCTATTCAGCACCCTCTTCAAGCTATTCAGCACCTGCCGCACCAAGCTATTCAGCACCAGCTGCACCAAGTTACTCTGCTCCCACTGCACCGAGCTATTCAGCACCTGCCGCTCAGAGCTATTCAGCACCTGCCGCTCCAAGCTATTCAGCACCTGCCGCTCCAAGCTATTCAGCGCCAGCAGCACCAAGTTACTCTGCTCCCGCTGCTCCAAGCTATTCAGCACCAGCGACAAGCTATTCAGCACCTAAAGCTCCCACATACTCAGCACCAGCCGCTCCAAGCTATTCAGCACCTGCCGCTCCAAGCTATTCAGCGCCAGCCGCTCCAAGCTATTCAGCACCTGCCGCTCCAAGCTATTCAGCACCTAAAGCTCCCACATACTCAGCACCAGCCACTCCAAGCTATTCGGCTCCCGCCAGCTCTGCATATTCAGCACCCAAGTCCTCTGGATACTCGGCACGTATGCTTGGTGCATTGTTGGGATCGCCGCAGGTCGCAAGCTATGGACAGTCATCAGGTGGCTATGGCGGATCATCAGTTCCGGCTCCAACTTGTCCAACTAATTATCTGTTTAGTTGTAATAGCGTTTTCCAACCAGCTCCGTGCAGCCAAGGATCAGCATATTGAAAGAAAAAATGGATGACAGCGAAATAAACTTATTGGGCAAAATGAATATTTCATTGTTTTTTTATTCGTTATTATTATTCGAAAGTATTATTATTCGAACAGAATCAAGCATTAGTCTTGGCTCCTCACAATCTATTGGATATTTATACACAAATATACATACAAATATAAGACTCGTTCTCCTGTCTGACATATCATTGTGTAGGCCAAACGGTAAGGCCTAGAAAGCTGCAATTTTCACACAAGATTTTCGAAGTTCGACATATATTCCGGGGTCAAAGTTCGCAGAACGAGGGGAATTGCTTGGTATAGAAGACTTTGTTGGTTTTTGAGATATCTGAACAATTCGAGTATATGGGCCTGTCTTAAACATTCTTACCGAATATGGTCAAAATCGGATTACTATATCATATAGCTGCTATAAGCACAAACCGATGCAAACTAACCTTTAGTATAAAAACCTTGTGTGTTTGTTAGCATATCCAAACTCACAGAATGTGTATTTGGGACTGCCAGTGGCATTCTGAACAAATTTGATCAAAAGCAGATCACTTTATCACATATGTATGTACATATCGAGCCCTTTTTGCGGATATAACGTAAGCGACATTTTTCCGAAATTTGTTTTTTAATGCAAATGTGTTCATTAATATTAAATAGTATCTACACTCAAAATATTAAACTTTAATTGTTTATATTTCCGGAGATATTGGCCTGTCAACTATAACGTAAGCGACACATGACACGAAGAAATCAACTTAACGAAACCTAAAAACCTTTCTCCTGCAAAATTTGCTTTTTGTCGCTTACGTTATATCCGCAAATAGGGCTCGATATGTAGCTGTCAAAGGACATACAGATGCCAATGAAACTTTAGTTTTAAAAACTTTGTTGTTTTCAAATTGTTTAGTTTCCGAAATCCGCTGAAATAATTATTAAAACACTTCAAGAGCTAAAACAGTTTCCAGCTTCTCGACCTTATATTGCTTCAATTTTATTTTTATGCATTTTAGTGGAACTAAAAAATAAGCCAAAATTATATACCCAGCGCCATCTGAACTGCAACTTCTGGTAATACTTGCTGCCCAGGCACAGTCACATACATCCTCCAGCTCCATTGTTGTCCGAGTCCAATAATAAAAAATTTAATTAAAGAAAGGTAACTTTTATATTAAAAAATTCAAATTTATTAATTTTCAAATTAAAAATATTATGTTTAAATTAAAAATGGAGATTTTAATGTTTTTCTTAATTGTAAACAAGTTTATTAATTTTAGTTTTATTTCATCTTGATTGTTGTATATTTTCTGTGATAATCTTTCGGATTCTAAGTAGTATCGCTTATAATTTAGAAATCCCATCTAGATTGCAATACATTCAAAATTAAGCTTAAGTCTTTGCAATAATTACAATAATTTCTTGTATATTCTATTTGAATTAGTTACATATCAACTGTTTATCTCAGTAATAATTCAACGATTCCATACATTGATTTTAATAAATATATACTCTATTATAATTCAGTTAATTTCTGATCCCGATTTACACTCCTAACAAAGCGCTCAGCTCACAGATGGCTCTGGGCTTGGATTGGGGCGAGCAGGCTTGACGCACGGCCATTTCCCATGTGTCGAGCAGATGCGAAAGTGAATAGTTCCTGGGCAGCTTGGACATGCGTGCGACGAGTGCCAGTTGCACTGTCTGCAGGAATGGCGTGGCCGAGTATTCCTGTTCGGTGAGGGAGCAGTCTGGCGACTGCCAAGGATACTCCTCGGGAATGCTAACACTCACTGGCGGCACGCTGGGCAGACGTTTGTCATCCAGGCAGCAGATCAATCTGATGGTCTTGTTGTTGTTCTGCGCAGTGGTGTCCAGTTTGACCTTGAACTTGGTGTCGAGTCGCGCAATCTCGCCTTGAAGCACATAAGGCACATCCTGATCAAAGGGCGAGGAGGACTTCTCCACGAGGCGCGGCTTCTTGGCGGGCACGGGAGCACATATATCGGTGCCAAAGAGCAGCTCCAGACTGGGACGGAATGTTCGATGCAGTGTGTGATTTGCCAAAGGACTCTGCAGCGTCGTGTTGATGACTTCCAGCAAGGGATTTGAGGATTTCTACAAGATGAAATTGAATTTATTATAAATTGATTCAAGTGCCCGAAATTTCAGTTTAAACTTTAAATTGTATAATAAAATTTGTTTTGGTAATTTTTTATCAACATATTTGAAAGTGATAAATTTTTTGTAATTGGATAAAACAAATATTATTATTATTTAATTTAATTTAATTATTTTCAAATTCTTATTTCGATAAAAAAGAGTAAAATTAAATTTTTATAATAAAAATATGGAAAATAAAAGTTTATCCTGTGCCCAGGATAGACCATTCAAAAGTGGATATAATCTTCGAAACATAATTATTGAATTTTTATTTAACTTATTGACGACGACGAGAATGTGTGTTGAGAATGTCTTGTACTTACGCCAAACTGCTGACCAGAGTAGGAGAAAAGATCCATCTTTTCCAGCGCCTTTTCACACTTGAGTAACGTGTCCAGCTGCACACGCTGCGCAGGATTACAGAGTATTTCGAGCAACTTGCTCATTTTGGTCATCTTTTCGACATCTATAAAAATGTTGATGGGATTATCCGATTATTTCGAAAACGGTTGAACGTAATACAAAATCAATCAATAAATCGGTAATATACTTACTGGTGCCGTCGTTGCTGATCTTGCCCAGCATGCGCTTCAGTGGCTCAATGTATTTGGTCAACTGCTTGTATTTCTCTCTGTACAACGCCTCCTCCTGGGGATTAAACGGACTGTTGCCAGTCACCTGGCCGGGTGTATTGATGGAGCCACTGGGCGATTGCTGGCGAATGTTGCGCTGCGGATTCTGCATCATCTGCATTTGGGGACTTGATTGTGGCACCAGTGCTGGGCTTGGTATCATTTGAGGTGTGGGCATTTGCGGTGTTGGCGGTTGTTGTGTCGGCGTCTGATTGCCCACCAATTGTTGTTGTTGTTGCTGCTGTTGTTGTTGCTGCTGCTGCTGTTGTTGCTGTTGCTGCTGCTGTTGCATTTGCTGCAATTGCTGCTGCTGTTGCAATTGTTGGGCATCCGCTGGCGAAGGACTTGAGCGCATGAAAGGCTGCTGTTGCTGTGGCTGCTGTCCAACAACGCCGCCTCGTGCGCCGGCAAACATTTGGCCAGCTTGACCCATCGCCATATTGGGCTTTTGTTGCATGTTCGGTGGCATGTTGACATTCATCCCACCCATGGGATTCATTGCCCCGCCCTGTTGCACGGCATTCGGTGGCAGACCAGCTCCTCCTGGACCGCCCACTTGCTGCTGGCCCGCCGCACCCACAACGTTGTGCTGCTGCTGTTGAATGTTTGTTGGCATTCCCTGCATGCCTTGATTAAGTCGCAGCATCGGATTCATGCCGAGCTAAAAGATTTAAAATATATCATTTAGTACAATAAAATATATAATAATATTAAAACAATTGATTGATTTAATTGTGCATATTCACTTACCACCATGGGTGGCATTTGGCCAGGCATGCCGCCAGCTGCACCGCCAGTGGGACCGCTGTTTGGTCCTGGACCCACCATTTGGTTGGGAATGCCACCGCCATTGCCCACAATCTGTCCCTGGCCTTGCGCTCCGGCGCCTGGTCCCATGGCATTCAACTGCATGCCGCCAACAGCGCCGGGTCCAGGTCCGTTGTTACCCGCTCCGCCCATTTGCTGGACCTGCACCTGCATCTGTTGTGCCCCGCCAGCGCCCATGGGCAACTGACCTGGGCGGATGTTGGCCATGTTGGGCTGCATTTGCTGCTGCCCTGGACGCTGCTGGTTCAGCGTCTGCAGCAAATTGGAAGCGGTGCCTGCACCGCCGGGTCCGGCCATTTGATTCGGCCCAGGAGCTCCCGTCATGCCCATTAACTGCGGATTGCGATTGCCTTGTGAGGCCAAAGTCTGCAGTGCATTTAACGGATCTTGCATGACATTTTGTTGCCCCATTTCTGCATTTGGCGGTGGCGGTTGTTGTTGTTGTTGCAACTGTTGCTGTTGTTGTTGCTGCTGCTGCGCTTGTGACTTGCGCTGGGACATGTCCTTGTAGTGCATAAAGAGCTTGGCAACCAGTCCCAAGTACTCATCCTTTGTGCGAGACTTGCGAAAGATGTGATTCTCCATCATGCTGGCATTCTTGTTCGGCTCGGGGCCACTTTGGGGCAACATATCGTGGCTGCAACAAGAAAAAAAACACCAACAACAATTACCAAAACACATACAAATCGAGTCATTTCTATTATTCTGCTACTCACATCTTGGAAATGACATTCTGACGAAAGTTCTGGCTCTGCCACTCCTCAGTCATATTGAACTTGTTGAAAACACACAAATATACTCTATTTTAATGAATTTTATAAGTATTTCGGTAAAAATCACGTCGCGTCTTCGTCTTCTTACACTTTACAATAATCGATAAGTAATCGTATATCGTAGGGCTAATTTTCTTTAGATTTCTGGCAGCACCGCATTGCGTGTACCTGTTTTCAACAGTCTGGCAGGGCTGCAATTCGACTGCGTATGCTATTTTGCTGACAAGGCTATATATACATAACTAATAATGGGATTCCGGTAAGCGTTTTAGATTTGGCTTAGATTATTTTTAACCAAATCTAAATCAGTTGACGGAACGACCCTTTTTGCACACTGATTAGTTTTAGATTTCGTGAACAGCTGACAGCCTGGGCGAACAGCTGATTGACAACTAAAAAGTATACAATAAAGGGCGTAATTGCACAAAATGCCGAAAGGAAGCCAGAAAAGGAAATTTAAAACCAGATTAAACGAAAGTTTGGTCATCGAATATGTTTTTATTGAATATTCGCAGCTTTCCAATGTAAACAAACACCAACTGTCACACAGATGTCAAAGTTTTCATTTGAAACCAAATCGAAATCAACACGAAATCAGCCTCAGAGCAGATTTCACGAAATCAATTAGTAAGACCACATTTCGCTGATTTGCTCTGGGCACACAGAAAATTTTGTATGGAGCAACTGTGAACAGCTGACTGCGAAATCTAAACCAAATCTAAAACGCTTACCGGAATCCCATTAATAAAAATAAGTATATTTTTCGCTGCCTTTTTCTTCCACCTTAATTATTAGTCCTTTTTCTTATACAGCAATTAAACTGTCAACGTCAGTGTAAACAAATAGATCGAGCCTTTGTTGCTTTCTCTCTCTTATTCGCCTTAATATATTGCCATCTCTTTCGAAAGTGTGTGCATCAATGCTAAATGGTTAAAAAACAATACATATGCCGAGGTGTTACAGAAATCGCTTTCGCTTGAATTTCACTAAAATTTGTATGCGAATTTCACTAAAATTTGTATGCGAAAGCGATTTCTGTGGCACCCCGGATAAATTGATCTCAATCACAATAAGGCAGCGGACACCGGAAATGAATTTTTCCGTTTTATTTACAAAAAATTTAAATAATTTTGATAGGTCGGAAAATTAAAGACAGTGGAACTAACAATTGTCCGCATTACCGATTTAAAAAAAAAATTAAAAAAAAAAATAGAGACCCAATACCCAGTCTCTTTCATATTGCATCAAATATTCCTAGAGGCCGAGCAAAAAGTTACAAATTACAAAAAAAATGGCTGAGTGTCCAGATTACAGAATATTTTATAGATTACGGGTTGTCCGAATAATCGAGATTGTAGTTTTGGTGTTTCTTACAGCAGTTTATTTAAAAATTGCACTCTTAAATTTTGCGAATGCTAATTTCTTTTGATAGTGCTTTCCCAATATTTTCTTTCCCCTCATTCCCAAAATGATGTTTGTGAAAGTTCCGCTAAATGTACAACTTTTATTGAACTCACGACTCAGCTCGAACGTAATAATGTATTCAATGTGTTTGTGGTGAGGTTAGTTACTTAACAATTTGGTAGGCCGAAAGCAAAGGTCAGAATGTAGTTTGAAAAGGGGGTTTCTTATTGGTTGCGTCTATTCCTGGTCACATATCATCTGTAGAGGATTGGGAATTGGAATAGGCAAGAAAAACGCTTTAGTTGAAGTGGTCACCCATCTTTTTGTCCAAAATGGCGCCCAACGAGCGGACAAGTGGATCAAGAACTTCGCGAACCTGCGACTTGGTCACATGCTCCATGGCTTCCAGGAGCTGTTGATGGAGCTCCCGTTTCTCCTGACGCGGCTGCTGCAACAGGGCCAATATGTTAGTCAACTGATCCTTCTGTTCCGAACTCGGATCAAGATAGTCGCTGCTGGGATCACAGCGATAATCGCCACACTGGACGCACTCAATGTGGGTGGGCACCTCCTCGTCGGGATCGACCTTAATTTTTTCCGCCGGAGGCTCGATGGCAACAACTCCAGTCTGGGATTGGGCATTGATAGATGTTTTCTCCTGCTTTGGGCGTCGAATCCAGCCATGTTGACGTCGCTTCTCGGGTCGCTCCTTGGGCACCAAACGCGGCTCATAAAGCTTCAGATCGTTGAGGAACATCTTGAGATCGTAACGCTCGCGTGTCCCCGATCTTCCCGTTCCATGTGCCTGATGGGCTCGCTTCTGAAGGCGTCGATAAGTCTCACGAGCCAATTGGAAGCGCTCCTGCTGCATGTCCTCGATGAAGGTTAAGAAGCTGGTACAACGTTGCTGCAGGCACTCAACAACCGGATCCTGTCGATCGAGTACCCCCTTGTCCAAACAAACATTTGTCAACGTGTACATCATCTCGATTAGGGCGCTCAGCTTTTGTGGCACCTTATCGAGGAGAAAGTAACGCAACTGCCGCTTATAGTTGCCAATGGAATGATGCATCAGCGAATAGACGCACACCACCCGCTGGCTCGCCTCATTGGAGGTGGCGCTGTTGAAGCTTGCCACTGGCGTAGCACGAACATCCTCGATCAGCCCTCGCAGCGGAAAAAGATAGTTGCGAGAGAACGTCACACAAAACTTAAAGGCATTCCTCTCCCTGCGCTGCTTTTCCTGATTGCTGCACGTTGGCATCTGGAGCTGCAGGAGCTTACCCTGCAGTCGATCCAGGGCCGTGATGATTCGCTCTTGGGTTAGAGAGATCTTATTATATATGGTCAACTTCTCGTACTTGAGGTTCTCCAGTGACCGTGTACAGATCACGTTGCGTCCGGCGCTCTTGCGACGCCGTTGCATGTTCAGACTCGCAATTTGATTGGGAGTCGTTGCTATGGGTGTTGGAGTCATGTTGGGCAATAGCGTGAGCTGCGTTTGATTTTCCCTCTCGCCAGGTTGACGCACCAACGGATGTCCCCCCTTCGGGGCCTCCTCTTGCGGCAACTTGCGCTTTAAAGGACGGCGCTTCGTTGGATGAGGAGGCGCCGTTTTCTGCCGCTTGGAGGCGGCTTGTCCGGCCTTCACAGCGTCCGTCCTCTCTGCCTTCTGTGGCTGCTCCTTATCCTGTGTGTCGCATAAGGTCAACGTATCCGTGTCCGATCTCTGGGATGTATAGTGCATGGGTTTCAGGCTACGCTGAAGACGAATCCAGTGTGGGTGCGGCTCGAGTTCCTCAAAGCAGGCATTTTGTGAGCTGGGAGTGTCCAAAGTCTCGCTGGGATTGTAGGGTAACCTCTCAATGTAGCGCATATAGCCAGGACGATCCACAATCTCCTGCTCTAGATCGCTGTCCTCCACAAAGGGAGGTTCGGCCTCCATGCCGCAGGGTAAGCCATGCTCTTGCATAAAGAGGCAGGCCATCGAGGGTGTGGTGTTCAAGGCACGACACAGTTCTGCATTCATCAGCTGTGGCAACATGGGCGTTGGGATAATGTCCTGCCACTGCGACTGGGTGGCTCCATAATCCTGATAAGACATTTGCTTAGCATCCAGCTGCAGTTGCTCATTGACGCTCAGCTCTTGCTTTAGTCGCTGCATTATCTTCTCCTGCTCCAATTGTTCCGGCACAATTTTCTCCGGTGTCGGCGGTGGATTGGGGTTGGTATCGGACTTGGACTTCGGCTTGGCTTTCATAGGCTGCTGCATTTTCTTCTTCGTTTGGTTATGGCGTGGCTTCGGCTGCCGCCTGTTAAAGTTGCCCTGCAGCTCGGCAGGAGCAATGTCCTGCAATTCTGCGCAGACCTCGCGATGCAGTCCCTCAATGTGCGCCGCATAGGCATCGTCCATATTGAGTGGGAGTTTGGCAGTCATCGCCTGTTTCTGTTTGGTTGTGCCTCTCTTTTGTTTGCGGGCACGCATCATCTTGCTTCTGGCCTTGCCACGAGGCCTCACTGTATCTGCGCCTCCCGCCAAACGCTCTACCGTCGGTGCCTCGATCTCTTGGTCACTGCTGAATCCGCTGCAACTTTGGCTGCTGTCGCTTCTGCTGCATTTTCTGCTGCTGGCACTGCTTGTGCTGTCCCTAGTGTCCAGCGACATTTGCGTCTCCACGTCGAGATCCCGGGAGGTAACCATGCCGAGCACATCGTTGCCACTGTTGCGCATCTTGCAGAATCTCAGTTTGTTCATCTTGTGCGTCTCCTTGTCCCGGTTGCACTCATCTCTCTCTGCGGCACGTTGCAAGTTGTAGCGCTTGACAGCATTCTTTATTGAGTCCGGATTCGTAAACTGATGGAACAGCAATTAAAAAAGCACCTCAAAGCATGGATAAATTGTTAACAAGGTGACATATTCTGTTTACCATGGGGAAATTTAAACAGATGGCGTATTCACTTAAGACAACTTATTTTTTCGACCTTATAATGTGGAATGAAGAGTTTTGGAACTATACATCTAACTCTCTTTCTTACATTGTGGTGAAAATTAATAAGTACCGAGGTTTAAACTTTAAAGTGTACTTAACATTGTATGTATTCTCTATTCGCTCGCTGCATTACTGATCATTGAACAAATTGATGATTCAGGAAAGAGAATGTGTCACCTTGTAATTATTTCACCAAGCCCCAGCGAGGGTATGGAAGTTGATGCGAGGGGTATGGAAGTTATGCGCTTACCTGAAACTCGTGGGCAAAAGATTGTCCATACAGATCGTGGACTTTCAACATTTTCTTTAATTGTCTGTGGAATCGCTGGTGAGAGTGGTTAGTTTACTGATAGCTTGAATTGGTGTCTTTGTTGTTAAGATTTTGCAATGGGGCTAAGGGGCTTGAAGGTTTGACCAGTTTAAATTTTGTTTTATAAAATCTTCCAAAAAAAATAAAATTATTGTGGATATGCCTATATTCTGTTCGACTTGTTCGCTTTATCAAAGTTGTCTGCCTGTCGCTCTGACACGACTCTGACGACAAACTTGTTTAATAAAAAAACAAAATGCGTTAAGAATTTGTAGAAGCTATTTGATAAATTATATGTATAACAAGTGGGAAAGGCTAAAGTCGAGCTCTCGACCCGTTACTTATTTAAATATATGTACAGTATTTGTATTGCATACTTTTAGGCAGTTATATTGCCTAAAATCTTAAATCAGCCATTACCACCTTTATATTTGTCCGATCTTGATACGAATTAGTAGAATGATAGGTAATAATAGTAATTAACGTAAATTAAACAAAAACCGTAATATGTTGAAAACTGTGCGTGTGGTGATTTTTCGCGATTTGCAAAGGCGGAAAAGAAGTGGCAAAAATTTTAAACAAACCTGACCTGCGTGGGGCTTATAAAAGTCTGTGTGGTTGCTCTAGCTCTTTTAGTCTCTGAGATCTAGGCACTCAAACAGACGGACGGACAGACGGACATGGCTAAATCGACTCGGCTGCAAACGCTGATCAAGAATATCTATACTTAATAGAGTCGAAGATGCTTCCTTCTCCCTGTTACATACATTGCAACGAAAACAATTTACCCTTTTACTTATTTTTTAAGTAACGGCTATAAAAATGTTTCCACTAATAGAGCCAAGGACAAGAATAATGACAGTTTGATTCAAAATGGCTGTCATCTAAATGGCAATGTTGCATTTAAAATGTTATATGTAAGTGATCAGTTCAAAAGTAGCTGCTAAAGTGACCATACCATATACCGTATTGCGCCAAATTTCAGAGTTTGATTTAATGTGGAAAATTAAAATACTCAAACTTTATTTTGATAAGCAAAAACGTCAGATTATTAAGAACAGTCAGATTATTAAGAACATATTAGAGACCTTTGACTCTTTTAATACATACATACATCCGTAACATCAAATGTCGGACTAACAGGCGGATATGGCTGATCAAAAATATATGAGCTATGAGCAACTTACATTATCAGCCACGCCTTCTTCTGGCTGTTCTTTTTTTTAATGTACGGGTTCTAAAAATACGGCACAGAATGTTCGTATGTAAGTCTAAGTTAACGGGAAAATGATTGTTAATGTTAATGCACTTTTAATCAACTTTTGGTAATTTAAACAGTACGTTGCGAAACTGACCGTTTTCAGTAAATCGATTTCTTTTTTTGGCGCCAAGTAAATAATATTTTTGAAAATCGTATATGTGTACACGATTATACGTAATTACGTATTACGTATACGTAATTACGAGTCTGTTCTTTGTTCATGTTGTGTAATTGTTTTAATTGTGATGTCGATTTAAAAACATTACCCAAGCATAAATGCTCAAAAAAATTTGTTGTCCAAAAATATAGTTTTGAAAATGTTAATAAAAAAAGGGAATAAAACTCGCGACAGCTAAAAATAGAAGGACTAGAAAAAAGGAGGGCCTACTCAACCACTAGATTAATAAGGACAAACAATGGCGCAGCAGCCGAAAAGATATGTGAGTTTCAAAATAACACATTTGAATTGAATTTGAAAAATTGTATTCAATAATATAATATTCATATATTTGGTTGTAGTCGCGAATGCGAAAGCTGGGCATTATGATGACGGGCATAACGGCGGTATACATGGGTCTGACCGCATACGAGAACCAGGATAGTCTATTCCGTACATTCGTGATGCCGGCAATGCGTCTACTTCCAGCCGAGACGAACCACAACTTGGCCGTGATGGCGTGCAAGTATCGCATTTATCCAGCCTCCAATTACATGGATGATTACAATCTGCACACCTCGTTTTTCGGCCGACTCATAAGTAATCCGATTGGCATTGCCGCTGGCTTTGATAAGAATGCACAGGCTTTGAATGGACTGAAGGATTTGGGATTCGGTTTCATCGAAATTGGCAGCGTTACGCCAATGGCCCAAAAGGGCAGTCCCAAGCCACGAATCTTTCGACTCAGCGAAGATCGGGCGATCATCAGTCGTTACGGCTGCGACAGCGATGGACATCAGGTGGTGGTGCAACGTCTCCGGAAAGTCCTTGCCCGGAATGACTTCAAGGCTGTCGTGGGCGTTAATCTGGGATCAAATCGCAGCTCCACAACTCCAACCAGAGATTATGTTTCGGGTGTTAAGACCTTCGGTCCCTTGGTCGACTACCTCGTGGTGAATGCTGCAAATCCACAGTCGAGAGGTCAACACAGTGTCGAGAATAAGAAGAGATTAATCGAGCTGCTGACGGCGGTAAATCAAGCACGGACGGAACTCAATCAGAGGCGAAAAGTTCCCATTCTGTTGAAGCTGTCGCCAGACATGACGCTGGACGAGATGAGGGAAATTGCCGCAGTGATTGCCTTGAAAAAATGCCATGTCGACGGTTTGGTTGTGTCCAACACGACATCGGCTCGCGACAATCTCAGCGACTCCAAAATGGCCAGCGAAAATGGTGGACTCAGTGGTGCTCCGCTCCGGGAACGCTCCACTCGACTGATTGCCCAGATGTACGACCTCACGAAGGGCAGCATTCCGATCATTGGTGTCGGCGGCATCTCGTCTGGTAGGGATGCCTTCGAGAAAATCGAGGCGGGTGCCTCCTTTGTCCAAATCTACACGGCCTTTGTCTACGAAGGTCCCGATCTTGTGGACCGCATCAAGGAGGATCTCTCGCTGCGGATCAGCGAGGCGGGCTTTGCTAACATTCGAGATGCTGTCGGCTCCAATTACAAACAATATCTGCCCAGCAAATAGACTCCCCGACCTTAATATTGCATATTTCCAATAAATGTATATTTTGTATACTATTTTATTCCCCTTTCTCAACTTGACAGATTTTTAGAAGTTTTTTATTCAAATCTTAACGGAAAACTGCAAAAGTTTTTTTTATTTCTCAATTTTTTTTTTATTTCTCAATTTTTTTTTGTTTTTTCTCAACAACAAAACTTTGCATTTTGCAACAAAATTTTGCATTTTGTTGTATTTTTAAATTATTTAAATTGATTTTTAAAAATTTTAAATTTTGTATTTCAAATTTTCGCGCACAAATTGAAAAATCAGCTGTTATGTTATTTACAGACCACAAGCAGCTGCTACGTTACGCACGCTTCGCACTGTTACTAACTGACCGAAGACAAAATAACTGATTCTGAACTGAAGAAAAAGCCAAATCAAAAAAAAAACGCTCCATCGCACCAACAGGAAAAACAAGAGCCTGTTTTGGCGCATAAACGTCAATTGTGGGAGCCGTGCATTGAACAACATTTGAAGTTTTTGAAACGGTAATTCGAATTCAGGCTGGAAACATACTGTTGAGAAATAACAGTAAGCCAATCTTCAGTTAACAGTTACTCAAATTGGCATACCAACATTCTGTTAGCTTGGCTCCTCAGATATCAGCATGCTAGTACTGCTATCGATTAATAATGTACTCACACAACGTTCTCGCTGTTAACTCGGCTCTACTACATAACTGTCAGTATATTTAGTATTTAAATCGGGATTTTTTTGTTAATTTACGGATCAAAACCATTGCACGGTAACACTGCGTATTTTGTTGCATTGCTGCTTTTATTTTAATGTTTTATTCTATTTTTATGTAAAACAAAAGTACATAAACGCCAAGCGCATAAATGTGCACACAGCAGCTAAACAAATAATTAAGTCGAGTGCGTCTATTGCAACAACGGGCTGGATCACAACGAGAGTGGAAAGAAGGTTCTTAAATATCGTGTCCCATTGTCTTGCGAATGCAATGACAGAAACAAAAACAACAAGAACAACAATGCTTACAACGCATTTTCCAATTGCAGATTAATAATTGAACAGTACGCAATATCACAAGTCCATAAACGTCGTCATGGATGTGGAGGAGAACTATGAATCACAAAGCGCCACAGAGACTCCGCCACAACAGCAGGGACAGCAGCTGCAGCGTTGCAGCCGCTGCAGCCGCACCAGCAATTGCAGCAGGAACAACAACAGCAACAGCGGCAGCAGCAGCAGCAGCAGCAGCAGGAACAACAGCAGCAACACCAACTGCAGCAGCAGTTGCAACAGTTGCAAGATATGCAATGCGAGCCACTGTTTGGCATCACCACAAATACGACAACAACCACAAATCCAATGATGGACACAAGCAACATTGCGATACCATTGCCAGCACCGCCTGGGACGGGCGTTGTTTCAACAGCCTCAACGCTACCGCTACCATCACCCGCACAAGCAGCGCAGATCAAAGGTCTCGGCGTACCGGTGTCTTTGCCAACAAATGACTATGACATTGACTCGCTGCTATTGCAGCAATTCAGTTGCATGGGCACCACAGATCATGAGGATCTGATAAGTCAGTTCCAGAGCCTCATGAACAATCAAATGAATCGAGAGTCTGCTCGTTTCTATCTGGAAATGAGCAACTGGTAAGACAAGTGACAACGGCTTAACTTTTTGTTTATTTGTTTTTATAATTATTATTATTTATTTTTGTTTTGTTTAGGAACTTGCAAACAGCCGTCGGTTGCTATTTGGACTTTTGTAGTCTGCAATCATTGCCTTCAATGAAAATTGTACAGGGCCAGCATGTGAATGCACAACAGCAGGCATTTCAGCTGCAAAACGATGGCAACGAACGCTGGCCCAATGGTTGTTATTTAACATCGCCCATACAGACGCAACGCATCAATGTGCCGTCCCTGCGTCCCGGCGAAACTTGTGATATATTGGCTGATCTAATGCCCACACAGCCGGCCATTATGTGGCGCCTCTGCACGCCCAACGGTTGGTACTTTGGCGGTGAGTGGGAGCTCTATATCTATCATTAAAGTCTCACATCGATAACGTGTGTTTTTTGTTTTCTTTCTTGGTTTTTTTGTTAGATGCCATTTGGATGATACCGCCCGGCACTCAGGCTAGCCAGGATGAGCTACAGCAACGTATGGTACAGCTTATCACCTCGGAAGCGAAGCCAGAGGTTTATCCACAGATCAAAATAGTGATAACCGCGCATACGCAATGAGAAAGCGCTCACGTTTTATTTTAAAACAAATTTCAATGTTCACATTTAGCTGCGATTATGCACATTTTCACATTTCACATTTTGTTTTCCAATTCTTCCAAAATTACTGTGCATATTTCAACTTTCATTTCGAATTCGAGACGACAACAAATTATAATATTTTTCTCCTTTTTGATTTTTATCGAAGCATTTTAATTCGATTAGCAATGAACTCACAAAAACTCTCCTTTCTCAATCTAGATATTTTAAAAATTATGTGCGCGATATGGTTCTATGTATAAGCGAAATGGTTTTTTTTTTCCTTTTTGTCAAAACCAATCCTGTAACAAATGTAGTTTTAAGTGTTTTATTGAGCGAAAGAAAGAGGAAAGAAGAAATTTTGTTCTATCTTTGTTTTTCATTTGATGATTCTTAAATTTCAGAACTGTTATCATTTTCGACTATAGGGATGCCTTGAAAGAAATTGGAAACTCTGGAGGAAACTATTAATTCATAACTGTTATGCGAAGCAAGTTGGGAAAGAATTTGCCCATTTTACTCCTAATTAGTATTTCCGGGATCATCATAGTATGTTTATGGAAGTATTTACATACATATGTACGTCTAGGAACGGTCACAAGGAAATTAAAAAAAAAATTGCCGACCTCAAATATTGCTCTATCTATGGCTTCCCTGCCGATTTATTGTTTGTTTAATCATAAAATATCAAATCGTTGATATACAATATGTAGCTTAAATGTGTGAATGTGGGCTTATTCCCGATCTTAAATCTGAAAACTGTTGTAATACGACTTTTTAAAAAAATTGATACCCCCACAAAATCCAAATAATAGAAGCTTCAGATATGGTCTATATATCGTTGGAAATTTATTTTGAATGGCTTTTTGGCATACCTTCAATTGTTTTTCTAAAGTACAAAAGTAAAAAGCTACAGGGGACAACAAGTTTTTTAGTTTATATTGTATGTAAAATTTCGCGTTTTTCGGTAAATGACGCATCATTTTGAGCCAAGTGGCTTGAAAGAAATCCCAGTGGACCAAGCAATGGACGTTGTGCGAGAGTCTCGCCAAACGCTCGTAAACAAGCTCACAAACTGACAAGCTGCGGTCAACAAAGTGCGGCGATCGAGCTTCTGCCAAAAATGCGTTGTCGAGCTAGAAAACGGGCCGAAAACGGATCGTAAGCGGATCGAACGAAGTCATGTCATGTTGCACGCAACATTTTTGTGTGTGACGCGTTGCGTCGCTGTTGCGAGCTGGCAGAAATAAGTTTCGGCAAACGACACGACAGATATTTTGTTGCCAAGTTTGCTGCCACAATCTGAGCGACAGATGACTCATATTTCTATCACTTTCAGATCTGAAAACGGACGTTTTGCACGTTTGAAATCCGTAAAACTATCATCTTCGGTTTCGCGTACGTTGCATAATATTACAAACGATGCCTTGCTAATATTTAAAATAAATATAAATTGTTAATTTTTCTTATTATTTCATATTTTATTAATGTTTTTTTTTTAATTTTAATTACAATTTAACGTACAATTTGAATCTAAAAAATATATGAAAAATTAACTTTTAACTTCCAAGGTCGTCTCCTCCATCCACACCCACACACTGCCCTCCATTGCCATCTTTAGGCTTGGGGTTGCTGTAATAATACTTCTAGTTTTTGTAAAAGTCAACTTTTTTTAACTTTTTCCCTCGGTCTCAAACACAAAAATGTGTTGATGCATAACGTTTTTTTAAGCAATTCTAATAGTGACTGCAGAAAAAAATTTTCAAAAATCTCTTCTCTTGTATTCTCGAAATTTTCAATGGGTACCTAACGGGTTAAGGAATCTTTTGTATTATTCAAACGGAATTTAAATGACAATTCCATTGATACCAAGGTTAACATGAAGTAAGTTCGAATTATGAGTAGATTTAACTTTAAGTGTTGTGTAAATACTTTTGACGACCCCTGTAAGTATGCAAGTTTTAATTTACTTAAATGCATTTTAGGGTGTTTCTGCGGCGCACTTTGATTTGATGTGTTCTTATTATTATTGTGATTCCGGTAAACGTTTTTGATTTGCTTTTGATTATTTTTAACCAAATGAAAATCAGTTGACGGAACGACCCTTTTTGCACAATGATTATTTTTTGATTTCGTGAACAGCTGACAGCCTGAGCGAACAGCTAATTGACAACTAAAATGGGCATAATTGCACAAAATTCCGAAAGAAAGTCATCGAATATGTTTTTATTGAATATTCGTAGATTTACAATGTAAACAAACACCAACTGTCACACAGCTGTTCGAAACCAAATCAAAATGAAAAAAAATCAGTCTCAGAGCTGATTTTTCGAAATCAATTAGTAAGACCACATTTCCCTGGTTTGCTCTGGGCACACTGAAAATTTTGTATGGAGCAGCTGTGAACAGCTGACTGAAAAATCAAAATCAAATCAAAAGCAAATCAAAAACGTTTACCGGAATCCCACTATTATTATATTGGACATGGTACCGAGGTATTTTCACACATTTTGACAAAGTTATAATGTTAAAAGAATTAGCAATTTCCAAAACTTCTGTTATCTTATAAAAAAACCTCTTTACGAGGTAAAAGTCTAGTGACGAAAACATTTTCATGCCCCAAAATTTATAATATTCAATTTGTGACGAACAATATTAAATTTAACACATAAATTATTAAATATAATGTAGCCGGTATATTATTTAATTGAAAACGCAAAACGACCGCTTTTTTCAATCGCCAAATACAGAATGGTTTATTTGGTTATGCTTAGCCTATGTTTATTTACAGAGTATGTTATATTCCTATGTTATGTTATTTACAGTTTATGTTATATATTTAAAGTGTATATTATATATTTGCATCGAGCTGCTGTGTACATATGTATAACAGCGAGATGCAAATGGGCGATAGTTATATTTAATTAATATCTAAATCCCTAATACTGCAACAATAATGAAATGGTTTTTACAAAGACAGGTGTCTTACTACCTTACTGGGCAACTTAAACAAATCAGAAAAGACTTTTAACTTACGCCCTTTTCAGTACCACGCCCACTTGAATTTTCGTTTCAAAAATTTCTTTGAAATAAGGAATATATATTTCAAATTTTAACTCGATATTTCATCTAGTTTAAAAGTTACAGGTTTTTGCCACCAACTTCGGCGAAACGAGTCGCTTTTTAATAAATTTTCAACAGCATCAACAGCCGATTGAGCCATGTACGTCTGTCTGTCCGTCTGTCTGTCCGTCTGTTCGTCCGTCTGTTTGAACGCGTCGATCTAAGAACCTATAACAGCTAGAGACTTCAAATTTGGTATATATGTTGCTGGATATCGGACGCAGATCAAGTTTGTTTTTAAATTTGGATCGGATTGCTATAACATATAGCTCCCGTAGAAACGATCAGTTGAAAAGCAAGTCTCAGTATGAACAAGTCTTTTGTTGTTTGAGATATCTCAATCAAACTGACAGAATATGCATATAGGATCCTATAGGATACTATATCATACAGCAAATTCGAGGGGCGTTAAATATTCATGTTTTATATGGGCTAATCCTTAACATTTGTAAGCAAATATGCATGTTTAAACTGATACAGCTCGCGTTCAGATTGGTGAATTGGTGAAAAATGCATTTCTTTGGGAGTACTCTTAAACCTGTTTTAAGATAAAAGCCTTACTGTTTTTGAAATAAAATTAGGCTTCTTGAAAGTTCCGTTGCGGCCGTTACAAAGAATGGAAGTCATGTAAAGTTTGGTATCAATGGAAAGGTCTTTTGAATTCCTTTCAAATGATACAAAAATTTGGTTAACCCATTAAGTACCCATTGATAAATTTGAGTTTTTGTAAAAGTCACTTTTTTTTACTTTTTTCCTGGGTCTCAAACAAAAAATATTTTGATGCAAAAGTTTCTTCAAACAATTTAAATAGTGACTGAAAACTGTCAAAAAGGCACTTTTTCCTCATTTACGTCCAAAAAGTGCCTTTTTGGCACTTTTCAAAAAATTATAAAAAATACTAGAGATTTTTAAAAAATTTTTTTGCAGTCACTATTTAAATTGTTTGAAGAAACTTTTTGCATCAAAACATTTTTTGTTTGAGACCCAGGAAAAAAGTAAAAAAAAATGACTTTTACAAAAACTCAAATTTATCAATGGGTACTTAATGGGTTAACCAAATTTTTGTATCATTTGAAAGGAATTCAAAAGACCTTTCCATTGATACCAAATTTTACATGAAGTAAGTTCAAATTACGAGTACAATTAACTTTACTTTTGTGAAAATACTTTTGGCCACCCCTGTATATTAAATATCTTTTCTATACAGTTTTTATCTTAAATAAATGAAAATGAAAGAAAGTTTAAGATGTGCTAAGCGCAAAACACTCAGACGACTTTTTAGTCCACTTTTTTTGCCTTCTTCATTTTACAAGAATTATTGAAATTTAGAGGCAAAAAGAGTAATTAATTAATTAGGCTCGGCCATGAACAACCAAACCACCGTAAAACCTTTTAGATTTTGTAATTTTAAGCCTGACAATAAATTCTGTTATAACAAAACACAACTATTATAAATAAACATGCAGTTTTTTGACAATTTTAAGTTTTCGCCCTTGGTTTAAAAATTTTTGGATTAGCCCATATGCTTACAAATATCACTGCGGACGGCAGTCCGCGCTAGTGACAAAAGCAGCACGAAGGGTGCGAAGGTGCGAAATAAACTGCTTGCAAGTGGTGAATTCTTTTTGCGGCAGATAAATCATTTTATAATCAAAAATATAGAATCGTTTGTCCTACGACTTTTTCGAAAAATCGCTAGTTTAGCGGGAAATCGCTAAAAAACCGCTAAAATTGAAACCCTCATAGCATCCAAACGATAGAAGCTACAGATATGATCTATATATCGTTGATAAGGTATTTCGAAGGGCTCTTAGGCATACCTTCAACGTTTATTTTTTATTTAAAAAGGTAGAATGGG
>JBAMBJ010002542.1:0-37053 GCA_037043495.1 Drosophila recens
AGATTTCTTGTCGATTATCTATTGTGCCGGTTTTTATCTAATTTATGTATATTGTGAACTCAATGTTGCCGATTTTTCCTATTCTTATTGTTGTTATGTGTACTTATTTGCCAATCGCATTATGGTTATTGATTTGTTTTGATATTTTTACTATGCTCTGATTTGACAAAGAATGCAAAAAAAGAAGAAAAGCAACAGATAAAGTTATAAATAAAAATATGTATGTAAAAGGTGATGAACTTCTTGAATATGTACTAGCTGCTAAAAATAAAATTCTTTTCTCAAAATTCTTAGACTCAATTAAAAAAATGCATCGATATTCAAAAGTTCTTAAAAATAGAGTAACTGTCTTAATTACAAGACGCCTTTTTATATATTTTTATTTGTGATTTTTTCTTTTTCTCAAAAATATTCTTGATTTTTAGAAATAAATTAAGTCATTTACTCTATCTCTCTCTCTCCCTGTCACTTCTTCTCTTTCACTAAATTTTCTTGATTTCTTTGTTGAAATATTTAAAAAAAAATCACTTAAAAATCGATTTTATCAAAGCAATGTAATCAAATCTGTGTAAGGATTCAAGTGCATGCAACAATTGCCGCAATTTCAGTTGGTAATTCGAGACGTTTACAAAGTTCCAGCACTTCTCAGCGGGTGGCGGTGGTGGCAGACAGGAGACGGGAGACGGGAGAGACACGAGCAGAAAGCGCACCACATACCGCACCACTTGGCACCACAGCAAGCAAGCAAACCAAGCACCCAAATCGTCACCCGCTTGCGCAGTGGGAATTCCACATGGCAAATGAAATGTACATCAAAATAATAATCAAAAGTAATTTGCAACAGCAACAACAACAGTGACAGACGGCACTTGAAGCCAAAAATGGGCATTAGACGAGAAGACGAGTAGAGGGTCCATCCATATACATACATATATCCACATCCTGGGGCGGGTCGATCTGGTCACATAGCGTATGCTACACGACAACGGGGTGCCCCAGTCCCTGCCTCTGCCTCTGCCCCTTCTCCTACTGCTGCCTCTGCTGCTGCTGCTCCTTCCACTTGGTTTACCGCGCACATCAACACCCTCAGCTAATTGATGACAAATTATTATGAGCCGAGGCAGGACACTCGCACCCAAAGCCAATTTTGATGAATGAAAATGGAAATGAAAATGGAAATGGAAATGAAAATAGAAATCGAAATGAAAATGGAAATGGAAATAGATTGGGCATTGGCCAACTGACGTCATTTGTACTCTGCTGCGGCATGCTGCGGCTGACAACTGTCAAATTAGCGAAAGGACCAAAAAGGAGCAAACGAACTGGCAAACACAAAAGGAATTAAGGCCAAAGGAATTACATTTTACATACTCAACAACAACAACAACAACGATGCAGCGAGAGAGTGAAAGAGAGACAGACAGAGGAAGGAACAGACAGAGAGAGAGAGAGAGACAGAGCAGCACGAGCCAAGGACGAAGCTGCCGCTGCCGCTGCCTCTATTCAAATTGCGAGCATGTTGTTACTGTGACCAGAGCGAGGGCTGCCACGCGAGTTTATAAAGACTAAGACTGATTTGAAGATACCTCTATTTAACTTAAATTAATATGAAGCCCACTACACTTTATTTGCTTAGGCCTGCAAGTGATTTGATTTAACAACAAAGCCTGCGACATACTTGAGTAATTAAATCAAAAATTTACTGAAAAAAAGATACTTTTACTATCGTACTTATTACATTAAAACTTTTTAAAAAACTTTTTAAGTCTCAAGTAGGTCATCAGACACATTAAACAAATAAATAAATACACTTTTATCTTTCTTAGGTCAAAATTGAATCAGTTTGAATATTAAAAGCCAAATGTACAGGAAAAGAAGTGTTATCCATTTTGGAGTTCGAGAATAGGTTCGACTGGAAAAATTTAATACGAATGCCGTATTGAATGAAAATGTTGGGTGTAAGTGTAAGTAGTGAAAGTGGTAGGTGAAAGATTCATTATATCGTGAAGAATGGGGAAGGTGAGTGGAGTAACTCATTGAAACAGGAATAAGGATGTAGATAACCATTAAATATAACTATCGACTATTTCCATCTTTCTGTTATCACTGCGGACGGCAGTCCGCGCTAGTGACGAAAGCAGCACGAAGTATGTACACAGGAGCTCGATGCAAATACATACATGCACCGTAAATATTTAACATACACTGTAAATGAATAACATACACTGTAAGTAAGATAACATTCGAATCTACAACATTTATTCTCTGTAAATAAACATAGAATAAGCTAGGCTAAGCATAAAAGAGTAAAGAGTATGAAAGACAATCAGAGCAAATGAAAGCATTTTAAATTGTTATAGAGAAATGTCATGCAATACATATCAGTTCCTTTAATGTAGCAGATTTTCCAGTTTATCTGTTTATGAAAGAAATACTTGTAATAGTAAAAATAACTACTACCACTACTAGGCTAATGTAAGCGGATAATTGTTGTAAGAGCCCTCGGCAATCATCCCCCAGTCGAGCAGTGTGTGGCAAGGACGTGGCGTGTCAAAGAGACTGCGTGCCAGTTGAGTTGAGTTGAGTTGAGTTGAGTTGCTGCCAACGCATCGCATCGCATTGCCTGCTGTTGCCTTTTTGGCCGTGGCACAATTGAAAATTGGCCCAACTCAGAGTCGCCGTCGCCGTCGCAGTCGAAGTCGACTCGAGGCTTTGTACTTGCAACATTGAGTCGTAATTGGATCCCATGTGCAACTGTTTGCATTCTGGGCATTCCGGCTTCGGCTTTGACTTTGACTTTGGCTTTTGTTTGGCATTTTTCGGGCATAAGTTTAATGTGCCGCCGGCTCCTCGCACAGCTTGTGGTCTTCGCAGATTTGTGCAACAGCGGGGGCAATCCTGAAAGGGCAACTCTGCTGCGCCTACGGCAATATTAGTCACACTTCAGTTGCCTTGTGTCGCCTGTCGTAGTGTCGTCGTATCGTCGTGCTTGCCACGTGCCGCACAAACAAAAGGCTTGACTTGCAACAAATTTCAGCTACTTACTTGACTAACGGCACTTGAGCTATGGCGCCAACTCAGCCCCCCCCCCCCCACCCCCATCAGCCCACCTCTTATCTGGACTAGTCGACAAAAGGGAGAAAGCGATATCGCCGTGCTGTGAGAACCTTTTGACATTGGCGTGTGCCTGGGCAGCGACTCCTCCGCATGCCGCGTGTAGCATGCAACATTATCTGCACTGATGATTGGCCACAGCACAGTTAGAATTGATTGAAAATTGGTAAACCGCAAATGCAATTGCGTAGCGAATTGCAAATCGAAGCAGCTCCAAGATACAGATGCCTGAAAATATCGCAAAATGTATCTGCATCTGCCAGATACAATATCTGTAGCTGGGCGAACGAACGAACGCATGCAAATTGGGCCGCAGGTTGAAAACCAGTAGCCGCCGTTGCAATTGTTGATGTTGCTGCTGTTGTTGCAGTCAGCCTGAGTCTGAGTAATTTGCAGCGTTTAACTGGCGACGAGGCCCACCGACAAATCGATTTCTGCAACTTGTGGCGCCACAAAGCCATTTACAATAATTTAAAGGCAGCCGCCAAGCAGCACAAGCTCAACCTGAACTGAAACCTCAACTGAAGGTGGAGGTGAACAGCTGGAAGGCACAGGAAGGGGGACGGTAATACAGCGAGGATAACTGTGACTCAATATTGATTTAGCTTTAACCTTGTAGCAACCTTACGCTGCCACAGTCCATGTAACCCTTGAACTACGCCACTTGCACTTCGAGAAAAAGTAAAGTAAGTAAGTAATGATATTTTGAAAAAACAAAAAATATATTTAAATTTATATATTAGTGTATACTTTATTTTAAGTTGTTTTAAATTAAACTGACAATGTGACAATGTACCCCATGAACTACAGTTGAACTTGAAGTAAAAGTAATCCAACAAATGAAATATGTTCATACAAAAAAAAAAAAATACTTAAATAAATTTATATATATAAATTATTGTGTTATCATATAGTATAAGGCAACTTTAAATTGCTTTTAAATAGACTAAAAATGAGAATATGTAAGTTTTGAACTACACTTGCATAATAATTTGACATTTATAAATTAAAGTATTATCAACAATTGACATGAAATACATCTGTCGTAAAAAAAAGAAATGTAGAATTATTTAAATTTATTTACATGTATAAGGCAATTTTAAGTTTATTTATGAACTACAGTGGCACTTAAAGTAAAAGTCATCAAAAAACATATATGATCTTTTGGTAAAAAAGGAAATATGTATAAAAATACTTTTATTAATTTACATTTATAAATTACAGTTTAATCATATATAAAGAAACTTTGAGTTGATTTTAAATAAACTTACAATTAGAATATGCAAGCCTTGAACTACACTTGCATAATAATTTATACATTTATAAATTAATGGATTAACAACAATTGACATGAAATGCATCTTGTTGTAAAAAAATGAAAGGTAGAATCATTTAAATTCTATTTGCATAAATAATATACAGACGTAGTAAGCGAAATAATAAGAACAGCATATTTGAACAATTAATTTGGTAAAAAATAAGTGTTAAGAAAACATAATTATAATAAACCCTTATATTATTTGAATAGTACACACTTTAAGCTACGTATATCCTAAAAGAATTCAAATCCTGCTGTATCCTTATCTTTTATAATATCAACTTTGTTGGGTTAAGTCGAAATCAGGTGTGCGAAAGAATAAGAACAAAGTGACAAAATAACGGATTGTCGTTTCCTACATAAGTTACAACAATTTATAAGTATACACATAGTTGCCTACATTTAGCATAAGTAGGATCCACCCCTTTTTCGGATCATTTAGACACATCCGGACTTTATAGAAGCTATGAGATCGCGGCATCTGGAGATAGGAGGATTCTTTCAAGTATTTTCTTCTTCTTGCCACAATTGTCCAAAATGTTTTGTTCCATAGCATCTCTCACTTCTATCGTTCGTTACATTATTTATTGACGATGCACTGGGTTATGGCTCGGCGAAAGAGTCAATCCCTCCGTAACATCAATATTGTAGGATCCTAAGCACAAGTTCGCTTGACTTGTGATGAGATTTGGATCACTTAAGTGTGGATAAATCTAACGTGGAGCATCTTTTTTTAAGCATAACACTTGCCACTATTATTCTGTATTAGAAGTTGAGATCCTTGATACCCACAATTCTTTTTAAGGCTTATCCGCAAAAAAACCCCATGGGACAGATAAATTCTCGACATCCGAAAAATTATGAATTGATCCTGAAACCGTTTGTTATGATCAGTAGAGCCAAATGTGGTAAAGTTCGCTTAAGATAATAAACAACAGTAGGTTCAAAGCTCTCAATAGCAGAAATTATGATGAAAAGACCATTAAGCATGGTGGTCTGAGACCGATGCTATAGAGAATTGTGGGTTTTTTTTGAGGATAAGCCTTAAAAAGAATTGTGGGTATCAAGGATCTCAACTTCTAATACAGAATAATAGTGGCAAGTGTTATGCTTAAAAAAAGATGCTCCACGTTAGATTTATCCACACTTAAGTGATCCAAATCTCATCATCACAAGTCAAGCGAAGTTGTGCTTAGGATCCTACAATATTGATGTTAAGGAGGGATTGACTCTTTCGCCGAGCCATAACCCAGTGCATCGTCAATAAATAATGTAACGATAGAAGTGAGAGATGCTATGGAACAAAACATTTTGGACAATTGTGGCAAGAAGAAGAAAATACTTGAAAGAATACTCCTATCTCCAGATGCCGCGATCTCATAGCTTCTATAAAGTCCGGATGTGTCTAAATGATCCGAAAAAGGGGTGGATCCTACTTATGCTAAATGTAGGCAACTATGTGTATACTTATAAATTGTTGTAACTTATGTAGGAAACGACAATCCGTTATTTTGTCACTTTGTTCTTATTCTTTCGCACACCTGATTTCGACTTAACCCAACAAAGTTGATATTATAAAAGATAAGGATACAGCAGGATTTGAATTCTTTTAGGATATACGTAGCTTAAAGTGTGTACTATTCAAATAATATAAGGGTTTATTATAATTATGTTTTCTTAACACTTATTTTTACCAAATTAATTGTTCAAATATGCTGTTCTTATTATTTCGCACACGTCTGTATGTTAATTTATAATAAACTGAGAATGGGACAATGTAACCGTTAAACTACACTTGAACTTGAAGAAAAAGTCATCGAACAAATGAAATGATATTTTTATACAAAAGAAAATATGTTGAATCATTTAAATTTATTTACATATAAAGGGTGTTTTTTTTAGAGGTATAGAACTTCAAATTGAAATAAAACATAAGAAAATCGTTATAACGTCCATTAATTTGGCTTTATTGGAAGGATAATTTTATGCCATTAGTGTTTAAATATGATTTCGGGCAAGTGGCCGCCTGGCTGGCCCGAATAAATTTCCCGCCGAGCGGCCGTATTTTCGACCATTTTTTGCACAATTGGGGACGTATGTCAGCAATTACGCGCCGAATATTCTCTTCTAAGGCGTCAATCGTCTCGGGCTTACCTGCGAAGACAATCCACTTCACATAGTCCCACAAAAATTAGTCTAAAGGCGTTAAATCACACGATCTAGGCGGCCAATTGACCAGAACCAAGCGAAAAGTAAACTTTTCACCGAAATTGCCTCTCAATTGGACCATTGTTTCCCGTGCTGTGTGGCATGTGGAACCGTCTTGCTGAAACCACATGTAAGCCAAGTCTAGCTCTTCCATTTGGGGCAAAAAAAAGTTTGTAATCATTCCAAATAACCGCCTCAGAAGGTCGACTAAACTGATCATAAAATGGAAAAAATGCAAATGCAATTTCTTAACCGAGCATGAACTTTGATGATAAAATTTAATAATTTGCAAACGTTGTTCAGAAGTGAGACTTTTCATTATAAAATGGCAAACCATACTGAGCATAAATCAAGTGACAGTTGTCAAAAAGTCCAACTCAGAAAAAGTGTTGCCAGTTTAAAAAACCAACCTCTAAAAAAAACACCCTTTATAAGAAATAAGTCTAACATGAACAATTCAATTTAAAGTTGATTTAAAACAAACTAAAAATTAAAATTACTTTGTATCTTTCGACATAGTATGAGCTCTATATGAGCTATATATATATATTCTCCTTCCTAAAAGACAAATTTTGCTGTATTCAAGACAAGATTGGATTAGCTAGAGCTGAAAAAATCATAATAAAATAAAATACACTAAATAAAGAAAGAATCCTTTTTTTTTGTTTTTTTTTTGACTGAGTGTAAGACACATAAATTTCAAAATTTCCGAATGCAGTTACTGAGAATGAAGATGAAGAGGGAGTGGGAGTGGAAGATAGTGGGATGGGGGGAGTTGATATCTTCCGGCCATG
This sequence comes from Drosophila recens, assembly GCA_037043495.1. Classification (NCBI taxonomy): domain Eukaryota; kingdom Metazoa; phylum Arthropoda; class Insecta; order Diptera; family Drosophilidae; genus Drosophila; species Drosophila recens. The sequence goes on from JBAMBJ010002542.1 coordinate 7,435, forward strand.
GAGAGAGTTGGGGCCGTGTGTACATATCTCCGGCCGGTTGGCATCTAATTTGATAAACACGCATTTAAGCGCACAAATTTATTGATAACGGAAATGGCAACGTCCAATGTCAACGTTCAACGGCTGCTTGCGACATTTTGCGGCATTGTGCGCAACAAATTGCCTGTGTAATGAAAGCAGCTCCTCTCCCCCGTTAGCCCTAAGTACACCCCAAAATGCGTGCTCTATATGCAGTAGTGTCCTGTCCTCGTGTCCTGTGACAAATTCAACTCACAAAAGCCACATAAAAAACGACAGCAGCAACAAAAGTTGTCAATTAGCTAGGGAAAAAGCTGAGATGACGACGACGACAACGACGACGACGTTGAACGCATTGCATTCGCTTCCGGCGTGAAAGCATTTTGTCAGCCCGAACGGACAAAGAAGCCGCCATTGCCTACAATGGCCCAAAGGAAGCGACCAGAAATTCAATAGAAGCTAAGAAAGATAGAAAAAGCGAAGCATAAAAAAGGCGAATTAAAAAACTGGGCCAAGTCCAAGAAGTCCCTTACTATGATAATGTCAAGAAAACGGACTGCAGAATTATGCACACAGTTGTCCGAATGTGACATATATAAAAATATCGAATAGAGTTCCGAGTGAAATTGCTATGCTATGCTTATTATGGTATTCCGAAATGTAATAGATTCTGTTCAGTTGGTCTAATGAGCTGTGAGATGACAGTCGGATTGTACAGCAAGTTGTCCCAATTACGATAATCAATCGAAAATTCAAAAAGAATTCAGTGAATTAGGGTGCATTTACACTAGTTGACAAGCTGGTCAACTTCATCTCAGAAGGCTAAAAATGTTGATGGCAGCTTGGTCAACTCCAGTGTAAGCGGCGGTCAACTCTAAGAAAAAGTGTGTTGACTGGGTAAAGCGCACAGCCTACTGAGATGAAATTGACAAGCTTGTCAACTAGTGTAAATGCACCCTAATTCACTAAATTCTTTTAACTGTTATATACACGATCATTTGACATCAGCTCAGTTTCTTAACGATAGTAAATCGATAAAAAGATATAATATCAAATAATAGCAATTCTTATAGTCATAATTGATATGTGATATTCTAAATTCCAGTAGACTGCTCGACCATTTTATACCCTTAAAATTGTATGATCCACATTTTAACGATTAATAAAAATATCTGATTGAAAGAAATACAGTCGAACTTCCCTAACTCGAACTTCCCTAACTCGAAGTCTCTCTAACTCGAACAAAATCGAGTGGCAATACTAGGCAAATTTCATACAATTCTACTTCCCTAACTCGAAGTCTCCCTAACTCGAACCTTTTTTCGTGGATAATGGTGATTCGAGTTAGGGAAGTTCGACTGTATTACCATAAATTTTTTTTTTTTTGGCTTATAAGTATTCAAAATGAAATACCCTGTAAAGTTGTTTAAGTACTGAAGGAAAACCATTTGCATTTCAACTTAGAAATCGTTTACAGATGCTAGGATTAAGCAACAATAAGAATAGGGTATTTAAGAAACACAACATATGTATTTTAAGAGTAGTTTTAGTAGAAGTTCAGAATTCATATTGTGCCTTGAATGAATTAAATACAGGGTATACAATTTTGTTAAAAAAGAGCAACTTATCTAAGGACTAGGAAATGAAAGTCCTCGACTATTCAAATTCGTATTTAGATCCCCATACGTATTCAAACGATTTGTAATGAGAATCGCAAAAATAAAATCAAAAGTTTCGCACGGTCGTGAAGCACTCATAAATTTATAAGTGGCACTCATAAAAATGCAAATCGTTGGCAAGAAAAACCGCAACAAATAATCAATTTGTTACAGAGGCGTTATGAGCCCGAACCCAAAACCAAACCGAATCCAAAAAGAATCGAATTTAAGCAACGGTCTACGCACAAAATCGAACCCTTCACACTTGACAAGGACTCTGGACTCAGACTCAGACTTTGACTTGGATTTGGATGCGAACTTGGACGACGTTGCGTTTGCCACTTCACGCAGTCGATTGTGTTGATTGAGAATTGATTCCCCGATGTGGAAGAAGGAGAGAGAAGCGGAGAAAGAGAGGAAGGCAGTTGAGAGGCAGCGCAAATTGCATTCGCTTAGGCGCAACCCCATAAATTAAGAGTGCGAGAGGGAGATTGACATAAAAAAAAAATAAAGTAGCGAAAATGACAAGAGGCAAAACAAACAGGCCAAGGGGTAAACCCCTCCCCACCCTCTCTCAACACACATATATTTGAGGGTTGCAACTCAATTAGAAACGTTTCGCTGCCGCAGCCACTCGATACCAGGAAAATATATAAAAAAGGGCAACTCTGTCGATCAACTTGAGAAGCGCAAGAGTCGAAGGTCGAGAGTTGTGAGTTGAGAATTGAGAATTGAGAATTAAGAGTCGCAAAGTTGAGAGTCCTGAGTCGCAAGTCGAGTGCTGAGAATGTTAACAATTTCTGTAAGTGATGCCGTTTAGGGGCACGTTGCTCGCTTCCCAGGCCCAGGCCCAGGCCCACTGAAAATGCAACAGTTTTTCAAGTGCGCCAGCGCCGTGTAAGTGTCCCATCGAGTCCTGCAGGGCGGCGGCGGCAGGACTCGTGTGTGTCAGCTTGCATTAAGCTCAAGTCACAAGCTCAAGCCACAACTGAGTGAGCACCACTCAGCCACTGCGGCACCACCAGCACCACTCGTCCACTCGCCTTTTTTCAATTGCTCTTTTCTTGGTCTTGTTCTTGTTCAATTGTTTTTGTATTTTTTCTTTATTTATTTCTACACACAATCGACATCTTAAGACTACGCACAAAAAAAGTTAAAAAAAAAAAAAAAAAAATTGTGTTCCATATTTTTTTTCATATGTACAAAAAATTTACAAAAATTTACAAATATCGTTAAGCTACGTTTTAAATAGTTTAATTTAATATATTATTATTTAGACAAAAAAAATTTTTGTATTTTTATTAATTATAAATATATTTATGTTTATTTGTTTGCTGCGAGACATTTACGAGGATTTGGATGGGTTGCCACTGGAAGAACTGGAATCATGTTGGAAATGTATTGCCGTTTTTGTTTAATTCCAGTTCCCGATAATTTTCCAGTAACTGGATGAACTGGAATATTGCTGTGACTGCTGACAAGCAACTGAAACTTTCTGCAGTATCATTTCCATAAAATACAATACAACTGGAAGAACTGGAATGTAGGTGGAGTACTGTTTTGGAAAAAGACATACTTCTTGCAGTTCCCGTGGCCGTTCCCGATTCTTTTCCAGTTGTTAATCTCAATTGTTGCCGTTGTCTTGGATGAAATACTTTTCTATTTGAAGTTCCAGTTTTACTTTCAGTTTTTGTTTCATTTAAAGAACTGGAAGGCAGCCATTGTAGTTCAATTGAAACTGGAACTGGAATACTACTGTCAGTTTGTTTAACAGTTCCATTGCTGTTCCTCTGCCACTTCCACCTCCACTTCCAATTCATTTCCAGCCGACGAGTTTATTAGAATGTTAATGGAAATCTAGCTAAAGAGTCAAACGGTCTGCATTTCCAGTCACTGATTCCAGTTCCACTTCCATTACCAGCCACTTGTCCCCCTACCCCCGTCTGAGATCCAGCTCAATGCCTGGCCATCACGATCACCATCGCCTACGACGACCTCTCTACACATCTAGCGCCAGCTCCTCGTCGTCCTCATCCTCGTCCACCTCCACCTCCTCCACAGCGGGCAACGCCGTCAAGTCAGCGCGCTCCGTCACCAGCGCCGACTCTGTCGCCGGCGACGACGGCGTCTTGGCGGCTGGCGGCGCCTCCTCGGCGGCATGCTCCCTCCTCGGAGGCGGACTGCCAGGATTCAGGGGCGGACTCGGCGTTTGCAGCCGCTGTCGACTGCTGCTGCTGCGCTCGTAGTCCGCCTCGCTGTTGGCGCTCTGGCTGGTGGCAGGGGAACGTTCGCGGTGCGCCAGCGGAGGGGCGGCATAGTAGCCACTGAGCATGGGCGTGGCACCGGGCGGTGGGGGCATGCCCGGCAACGCCATGCCCGGCGGCATGCGACTGGGATACATGTAGGTGGCGGGCAGCGGCGGTTTCTGCAATGCGGCAGCTGCCGCCGCCTGCCGATAATAGATATCAATCGCTGACGGCGGCGCCCCATGTGGCGACTGCGCTGCCGCTGCGGCCGCATAAGGCCAGGCGCTCAAGTAGGGCGTGGCACCGCCATAGAGACGCTGAAAGGCCGCATAGTTGCCGGCCTCCGCAAGCAGCTCCAATCCAACTGCAGTCTGTCGCTTCCATTTCGTTCTGCACAGAGCAATAGTAACAGAGAAAGAGAGAGAGAGAGCGAGAAAAATATTAAATAATTTATTTAATAATAATAACAATAATAATAATGTGATTTATCTATTTATATATTTTTATAATGCTCTATAATTCTAAAGTTCATCAGTGGGCACATTTGTAATGAATCTCTCCATATTTGAGATACTAGAACCAGTTGTGAATTCTAAGTCACTAAAGTGACAATATTTAAAAAAAAAATATTAGAAAACTGAAAAATTAAGTTAATTTTTAATCAAAATCGCTTGACTTTCAATAAAATATTCATGGTTTAGAATTAAGCTTCAGAATTTATCTGTTAAATAAAAAACTACAACAAACTTCATTTTGCTTTTCAGCGAAAGTATAACATCACCAATTTAATAACTTCAATGTTATTTAATTAACAAATTAATTATATAGGTATTTCTGTCTATTTAATGAAAACATATATTGTTTTATTTAAAAGAATTCACACAGCGAACTAGAAATGTGTTTTCCTAAATAATTTTCCTATTCGCAACCGCTTCAATTAAATTCTTAGTTTTTTATGTTTAGTTAAAAACTTAATTTGTTAAATATGACTAGTTAGAATATCGTATCAAATCTATTGAGTTTTCCTAAAAGTTCATTAGTTTTTTGTGTGAAAGCGCAACGAATGCTAAAAATTGAGGCAAATGGAAAATGGAAAATCTAAAAAGGAAAAACTATGCAAAGGGGCAGGCACAACACACAACACACAACTGTGTAGCAACCACATTAATCATGCCACAGAGTGCCGCGTCATGCCGCTGACTGCGCGTGTCCTGGACGCCTGCTGAGTTGCCCAGCCAGGACGACGAAGTTGACGAGGATGAGGAGGATGAGGTTGAGGTTGAGAGATGAGGATGAGAACGAGCTATTATTGCTGTTTATATTTCGCACTTAATTGTTTTGTCATTTATCTTGCACTCCAAACGCACGCCCACGTCTAACAGATGAGTGGGAGAGGGCAAGAAAGAGAAAGGGAGAGAGCGAAAGAGGGAAAGAGAAAGGGAGAGTGAGGCAGACGAAGGCGGCAGCTTAGAATGAGGACTAATTGGCAACGGCACGCCTGCAATTTCAAAAACTAAAGATCGAATAAGGAAAGTAGCAGACAGAAGAGAAAGAGAGACGCAAATATGGTGAGAAAGAGAGAGAGAGAGAGTGCGCCTGGCGATCTTTTAGCAAATCCTTTAATCGTTTCTAGGCGCCAGCCACAAGGCAATCGATCCCTACATGGAAAACGAGACTCTGCACTTAATTTTCATTATCATTTTTGCGCATTCATCGCGAGCAGCTGTGAAAATGTTTAACCAAAAAATACAACTCGAGTGCCCTACTCAAATGGGCATGTTGACTTTGTCATGCAGTGAACGAAAAAAGGAAAATAGATTCAAGCAGAAAATAAATTCCTAGCGTAATTTAAAAACAAACATTTGACAGCCAAGTGATAGAATTGGGTACTAGATTCTAATATCTAATCGTTGTTATAACCACATTTGACTAAAGAAAGCTATAATTAAGTTAACTTTAGTAGTGCATGCCAATATATATTCACTTGGTAAGTTTATTCGAAATTATTGTAAAATCAATTTATGGGGTCGGAGATGCTTCCTTCTGCCTGTAACATACATCACACAAATATAATATACCCTTTTTGATAATTTTTAATGGGCACAGGGTATAAAAATATATATTATGATCGCTTGGAAATTTAAACGGGATTTCACAAGGAAAATTAAGCGTATGAACGTTTCATTTATAATATTACTTTAGTATTTTCCATGGTTTCTTGAAAGTAACTTGAGTTTGTTGAATATCTTCTACATACAATAATATTTTACTAAAATGGACTTGAGGCTTAGAGGATTACAAATGCAATAAAAGAAAATTGTAAACTTCTATACAAATTATTAAGATATGCCAAATAAAATCCAGAAAATATTCCTTTCTTCAAATATATTTTTTGCTATCAATTTCTATAATACACTCTCAATTTATATAATTATCATACTGAAATTCTATTTTTAACCTAACTTCTTTCTATTCAATCTCTTGATTTGTCTCTATTCTATCTATAGTTCCTTCTATATCATCTATATCTTATCTTCAACTCTAACTCTATACTTCTCTCTCATCTTCTCAATCTGATTGTTCTCTAACGACTAACAGTTTTTTTTTTTTCGTTTAATTTGATTTGAGCAACTATAAACTAATTAGAAAAAGGAGAATAACCACAAATTTAATTTTGTTGCAAAATAAAACACGGTAATTTTCGTGTCAATACAATTTCTTGACATACTGTATATTACTGTCTTCTTTAAATTTCAAAATGTAGTGCATTTTCCAGTCGTTGCAACATAAATTTCCAAAACCGTTGTGAATATCCGGTTGAGTTTTTGGCTCGCACTGCGAGTTGCCTGGAATGAAGATGCCGACGTCGCTCTGTTTCCCTCTCTCTCTCTCTCTCTCTCTCTTTCTCTCTTTCTCTCTCTCTGTGTCTTTTTCTTTCTGAACTGGCGCTGGCGCTGTTAATGCCCGACAAAATGTGACAAGTCATTGGGCAATAATTAAAAAAGAAAATAAAATGCTATTAAACGTAATAAGGCAGCGGCTTTGGCAGCTATTTTTAAATAGCGACAGCGACAGCGACGCCAGCAGAGACAGAGGCAGAGGCAGTGACAGAAGCAGCAGCAAATGTTAAGTATTAGAAATCGAATTAAATAGCGGCTGCTGTCGAAAAGAATCAGAAACAGCAACAGCAACTGAAATGATCTTTGCGAGAGGTGGGAGATTATTGAAAACGAATGACTTAGGCAACAAACTTGCCACTTGATACGGCTTGGAGCACAACAAAAAGTAAACAACTCATTTAATAAACAGCAAAAGGCATTTTACGACTCTTGCGCAAAATGCAGCAAATTAAGCAATCAGCATAAAAACAAAACGCATAAACAGCGACGACTTGATTCTCAACCGGTTGTATAGTAGACAGAGACAATGTCTAGGCGGTAGCTAAAGGAGGGAACGGGAGGGAAGGGTGAGCTGAAGAGCCATTAAAGTGATTTTTATTGGAAAAGTGCGCGAAGAAATGGGCGGTTCCATAAAAGGCGCTGATTAGCTGGCACGGCACACACCTCACCCCACTTTCGCCTGTCCCTCTCTCAACTTCCTCTTAGCTGTGTCCCGCCCACACGCCCCTCACCTCATACCCCATACCCCATAGGTAATTAAATCTATTTCAAAGCAACCGCCGTGTTACTAACCTGCGATTCTGATACCAAGTCTTGACCTGGCAATCGCTCAACTCCAATTTGTTGGCCAACTCCATGCGATCCTGAACGCTGAGATACTTTTGCCTCTCGAACGATTTCTCCAGCGTCTGCAGCTGATGATCCGTAAATGCGGTGCGCGCCTTGCGTTGCTTTTTACTCAGACTCAGGCCCAAATGGGAGTCGCCATTGGCGCCGCTGTTGCCGTTCTTCAGGCTATCCTCGCCATCGTCATCCTTGCCACCTACAACAAAAAGAAATGGCGAATTGTCAGTATAATTAATCAACATAAGTTTATTATTTGATTTATTAAAATATATTTTTATTATGTTCAGTTTAATCAATATAAGTTTCTTGAATTATTTAATTATCCGTTTACTTAATTATTTCGATAATTTTGCTATTCATTAATTTAATTCTTAAAATTCTTTCAGGCTGCTTAATAGTGAGATTCAGTTGAAAACAAAATGCTGTTGATAATTTAATTACAAATAAAAGTAATCTTGAAATATTTTTGTTTTATTTTTTCCTATTCCCCTTACCTATCTCTCTCTCTTTCTCAATCACTTGTTCTGCATTTCTTCCTGTTTCAACTTCTCATCGGATTCGTTTGCTGATCAGATTTGCGCACTGCTTCATTTTATAGCTGCAACACATGCAACACGAGAACAAAGCTCTTGCTTGCAACTTTGTGGCATGCCATTGCTAATTTGCAATTAAACACTTTATGAGCACAAATTACAACAACAATAAGTGAAACAGACAACTGCAACAGCAATAATTTCTCAGTACTTTTGTGTGAAACGAAGCTCAACAAATCGCGTATTGCATCTTTTTTTTAAGTGAAGTTCGTGATTCCAATCGCTGCTTGGAAATATGTATTCATTGATTGATTCGACTTTTGTTATAAGTGTCCATTTGACATTGGCCTCATTGATTGCAAAATGCATTTCAGCTGCTTTCTTGATAAAGTTATTTCATGTGTCAGATGAATCATATTAAATTTTTAGTTTTTAGAATTAAAATTATAATTCTAGATGTGTCAGTTTGATGTGGAAAGGCGAGAGAAATACATATATCTACAAAATTCTCTTTAACATTCATGTTTATAAAACTAATTTTTTCAGCACTTAGTTTTTATAAATGTATTCAGAATCAAAAAGCAATAAAACTGCATTAAATTAGGTTAATAAGCAATATTTAAATCTTTGCCAATCTTCTCTTATTGTCGAATTTATATTTAAGAATTTGATTTCGATATTTCCAAATTTGATTATTTACTAAAAAAATTTGACAACATTTATTCATTAACGTAAAATCATTGAGTTCATTTATAATTTTTAGACATGCTGAAACAGTATTGCCAATCATTTTTTGTTTGCCTTAATCATTGGATTGAATTAAGTTTAAGTGAAAACTGTTTCAATACTTTAGCTTACCATTTTGAATAAATTATGTGGGAATACTTTAACAAGTCGCCTTACATCTCTCTTTCTATCTCTCTCATTCCAAATCTATCTCTGTTGCACAATAACTCTATCTTTCTCCCACTCTCCCTACTCTCTTATTCTTTCTTCCTACTTTCATTTCTCACCCCGCCTCTGCCTACTTTATGCGCTTGCTGCACTGCATTTCCGTCCTCCTCCTAAGTTTCTCCTCTTCCTTCTCTCTACTCTTCCGATGCTCATCCGTGCTAGCGGTTTTCGGAGCGCAACAAAAAAACCAGTCAGCTGCCAGCTGCTGCTGTTGCTGCTGTTGCTGCCGCTGCTTTGAGCCTAGTCAAAAAGTCAGCTAGCAAAACATTTCCGCAATATGTGAAACCCTCTCGCATAACTCCTCAAGCGCCCCTCGCTCACCTGAATATCCCCTCACGTCATTCCTCAGTTGGCTTTTGCATTAGTAATTAAGTGCTTGTGGCTAAACTGTATTAAACATGCTTAAGTGTGCAGACAACAGCAACAACAACAACAACAGCAACAACAACAACGGCAACAACTTCCTTCTACCTGTCTGACTGTTGGCCAAGTTATTGTTGTTGTTGGTGTTGCCGCTTGTCTTCGTCTGCATTTAATTGCGCATGGCAGCAACACATTTGCAATTGGCCTTTTTGCATTTTAATTAAAGCAACAACAACTACAACAACAACATCAGTTACAACAATAATATTTGTGAGTTAGGCATGTGTGTTGTTGTCGTTGTTGTTGTTGCTGTTGTTGCTAAACGTTTATCAGCATTTTGATAATGTGCACGCTTAAATGCAGTCAGCGGCAACAACAACAACAACAGCAGCAACAACATATTGTAAATGCAACAATAAAGCTTGCATAACGGTAACGCGATTGTGTGTGCGCCTAATTTATCATATACATGTACATATAACCATGCATTGTCTTAGATTGTTTAAATTTTTCAAAAATAAAAATAAAAAAAATAAGCGAAAAAACAAAAGACTTAGGCAACGAACTTGCTGCTGACTGTGACTGTGAAACAAAAGCAAAGCAAATACATATATATTTATATTTATGCGTATATATATACGTATAAATAGTTGTAAATGTGTGTGTGTATGTGTATATGTGTGTGTGCTTGCACTTGCTATGTGCAGTTGTTGTTGTTGTTGTTGTTGTTGAGGCCACACGCTTTGCTTTTGGAAGCCAACAAAAAGTTCAAGTTGAAGTTTAAAGAACGTAAAACGCAACGCAACAAAATATCAATTTCAATTAGTGACGAAAACTGTTCGAGGCGTACGTCAAGAAAAGGAGAAGAGAAAAGAAGAGAAGGGGAAGGGGAAGGGGAGAAGGAGTGGGAGAGGGAGAAGGAGTGGGAGAGGGAGAAGGAGTGAAGTGTGATGCGAGTGTCTGGTTGTCGTGGCGGATCAGCGCACAGTTCATTTGACAGACGGGCTAAGCTGCAAGTTGGAATTGGTGCTGTAGACTGAAAACTGTAGACTAAAGAGTGGAGTGCCGAGTGCAAAGTGGAGACTGTAGAATTTAGCTTGGTGTAGAATTAGCTGAGTAGCGGCTCGAATCTCAAGACTTTTTGGATCAATTTCAAACGCGACGGCAACGGCAAAAAATTGAAATGATCCTTTTGCAAAGGCAAAGCAAGGAAGAAGGAGACGGCACAAAGGGAGAGAGAGAGAGGGGAGAGAGAGAGAGAACAACAACTGTCGCTCGCACGCGTCTCAAGTGACACGCGAGTGTCAAACGAAATTTAAAAATATGACAACGACAACAACATTGCATTCCTTCTCTCGATTCTCGTTGTTCTCGTTGTTGGGCTTCGATTAAGCCGTTAAAAGCAACGTTTTGCGTTAAAAAATAATAAAAATAAAGCTAAAATAAACTGTTGTTGTTGTTTCGTAAGAGGGGACACGAAGTGGAAGCGCGCAGCGTGGGCTTAAAACTTGCCCCAAACTGTGAAAAAGAATCGACACCCGACTGATTAAGGTCCAAGCAAGTATGTGTGCATGTGTCTGCGTGTGCATCTGTGTGTGCGTGTGTGTGTGGGCTGTGGCCCAAACAACATTTATGGTTTTATAAATTTCTAAAAAATTTGGCTTGTGTCTCAAATCAAAACAAAAATTTCTAGAATTGACAGCAACGCGGGGCGCCTTTCCCCTCACTCCTCTCATCCTCTCTACTCTAACCAACTTCTCTTCATCTCCCTCCCTCTCTCACACGGTTATTTCGTTGATTAATTTTAATTGACTTTGGCACAAGTTGCTAACGAAATTAAATAAAAAATCCGCGTGAAATTGCTGAAGAGAAAAACCAAATTTGTTTTACTAAAATTTTTGAGAAATGCTCAAATTAATCGCAACGAATCGATAATAAGCTGAGCTCACTTTTTATCGAGAATTAATCGAACCGAAAGTTTTGATTAATTGCTGACGTTGGAACTTTCATTCAGCACGTGAGGTTTATATAGTCTCCACTTAAAGTAATCTATAAAGCAAAAGATGATACACTGAACTAAATGATATATTTGAATCAGGTTTATGAAATGTTTTTTTAATCTGTTTGATACATAGGATTATTTTTTACAGCTTAAAGCATCTTATAATTCAATTATTTAGCAAGCCGATTTTGGTAATTCGTTTTGGAAAATAGTTGGGAATGTAGTGTCGGTGTATATATACCCTGTACTTTTATAATCAGCATCTTTTGTCGTGTCGTTGAAGTAAATCATAAATTTACAATGAATTGTGACTTGTGAAATTAATTTAAAGATAAAACCAGGCAGTAAAAATTAAGATAATGAGATGTTTAAGGTACTTTTAAGTTCCTTACAGGGTATTTTGTTGCCATGCAGCTATTTGCTTACAGATTTGTAAATGTTCACCTTCAGACTTGTCACACATTTCTATCTGTCTTCTGCGCCCTCTCTCTCTCTCTCTCTCTCGATCTCTCCCTCTCACTCACTCCCTCTCTCTCTCTCTCACTCTCTCTGTCTTCTCGCTCTCCCTCTCATTCTTTATCTATCTTTGAATTCAATTTCCAACGTTCATTTACGACTATTTAATAGTAATTTGTCATAATTTGCATAACGTTTAAAAGCGCTTAACAAATAAATAATAATAATAATAATGAAAAAAAACAAGAAACCAGTAACCAGCAACAACAAACAAATATCAAATGCCAACACAACTAGCCAGCAATAACAACAACAACAGCAATAATAACAATAAAAGCAAATAAAAAACATTAAAATCAATTAAATTGTTGCATGCAAAATGCTGTCAAGTGGTAGTCGACAAAAGGGGGGGGGGGGGGCAACCTAGGAGGGGAGGGGCAGGGGGCTTCTCTTGACACTTGGGCGTGCTGTCAAGGGTAGCGAGTCTCGAAGCCTAAACAACTGGACTACGTTTTCATCTACGCTTTATGTGTGCTTAAATAAATGATTAAAATTTTAATTTTTGTTTTTTTTTCTTTTTTTCCTAGTCAATATTCAATTTGTTGCCCGTTTGTTGTCGTTGTCGTTGTTGTAACCACTTGCCAGCAGAGTTGTTGCAATATATAAGATTATTACACTGCAACAACTGCGAGTGTTAACAGTTAAGAGTACAACATTAAACAGCAAATGTGCAACGGGATTGTGGAGTAAAGTTTTATTGCCATAAGTCTAAAAACATTCCTGAAAATACGATTGAAATGGCACTGAAATCTCACTTTCAATATCACATATGTATACTACAAATATTATATAAAGTTGAGAAAATTGAGAGATTCAGAAAGACGCAATCAAAACATGGGGTTAAAAGAGAGAAAAAAGTTGAGAGAGATATCAATGCTCAGTACAACTGGCATTGCGAAAAGTTTGTGGATATTTGATCACGATTTTAAAGATATTCAAAAGCATAAGAAATTGTTTGCTATACATATATTAAAATAACGGATCTGAGCCAAGTCTCATCAAGATAAAATATTTTTTACTGCATGCTTCTAGGCACGTACATTGCTTGAAACCTAAATCAACTATTATTAACGTTCTAATTGGTCGATCTTGTTGCGATTAAGTGGGATGATAGCTTATAATAATAGATAACGTTAATTACCAAAAAATACGTTATATTTTAAAAGCTGTGTGTGGTGGGTTTTCGCGATTTGCGGAGACAGAAAGGGGTCTGACAAACATTTAAAACAAATTTGATCTGTTTGAGGCTTAAAGCAGTCTGTGTGCCAAATTTGGTTGCTCTAGCTCTTAGAGGGTCTGAGATCAAGGATTTCACACGGACGGACGGACTTGGCTAAATCGACTCGGCTGTTGATTGTTACGTACATTTCGTACGAATACGAATACAATATACCTTTTTACTTATTTTCTAAGCACCGGGTATAAAAATATATACTTAATATCGACAGTAAGGGTAAAGATAAAGCATTGAAGTTGGTAAAAGAGAGGCTTAGCCAGAGAAGAGACTTGAAAAAGAGAGAAAATAATCACATTTGATAGTTAGAAATGTAGTTTGAAATTTTATCACAGCATGAGTTTAAAGCAATGTTTTATTTATTAATTACAGGGTACTTCATTATCACCAATGTATTCAAACTAAAATAAGCTAAAGAGCAAGGTAGCGAGAGAGAGAAAGAGAGAGAAAAGTTTTCAATGCACTCTTAAGTCGTGTAATCCCGAAGCAACTTAAGCAATTAAGAGAGAGATAGAGAGAGCGACAGAGACAGGGGAAGCAGTGCTCCCAGATTCTTCGAAGCAAAAATTGCTAGATTTGGAAACAAAAAAGTTGCTAAAAATAGCTAAAAATTATGTGAAGATTTCCCAAAAAAAATGATAAATCATTAAACTTTTCGTTTTTAACAAATAAAGTTATATTTTAAAAAAAAAAAGGTCTAAATCAAAAAGGAACATGATTTAATATCTTAAACAAAATTAAGAGCACTTATAGTTAATGCTATCTAACTCGTCAACTTCACTTTAGTCAGACTACTTCTCTTTGCTAGTGATTTGAGTCAAGTACTCATAAGGTAGAGCATAATTATGGCAACATTATCCGTGTCTTTTAAAGTATTTGAAGTTCCATATGTTCAAATTGTATATCTATTATAATGATAAAAATTTAAAATTTGGGTAAATCCAAAAATTTAGCTTATAAATTTCACAAATTTGTTTTAAAAGTTGCCAGACCTAGCAACTAAATAGCTAAACTGGCAGCACTGAGTGGGAGTGGAGACTAATTCTCTAGAGGTTTGTGTCATTCACTCACCGCAATCGTCGCTGTCGCTGTCGTCGATGGTGCTCGCCTGATCCCCGCTGATGCTGCTGCCCGTGCCGCCCAGCAACATGCCGCTTGCAACATTCCCATTGTTGTTGTTGCTGTTGTTGTTGTTGTTGTTGTTGTTGTTGCTACTCCCACTATTATTGTTGTTATTAGTATGGTTGTTATTGTTGTTGTTGTTGTTGCCACCTGCGAGGGAATGTAGCACCAGCGGCGAACGCGATCGCTCATCATGCCCCCCCTCCACCACCACATGCCCCCCCGCTGCAGCGGCGGCGGCAGCGGCAGCGGCGGCAGCAGCGACAAGGGGCACGTTGGCGCCATGTCGATGCAGTGCCTCAATTCGTTCGCGCTCCAACTGCAGCTGATGATGATGCGAATGCGGATGCGGATGATGGGCAAGTGGATGTTGCGGATGCGTATGTGGGTTTAATGATTGTTGTTGTTGCTGCTGCTGCTGCTGTTGCTGTACTTGCTAAAACGAGAGAGAAATAAGGCAATGCAATTAATTATACATTTTTAACAACAACTATACCCTGTAATAATTTGAGATTGTTAATTAACTGAGCTTATTGTTAACATTAAAAATAAAATGTTGTTTTGTTGTTTTTGTTTTGAATACCCCCGTTTTTATATTTTTAATTTAACATTTGTATCCTATCAGTTTAAATTTGAATTTATATTTAATTGATATTTAATTGCGTTTCTTCGTTACTTAATAATATTTAAATTTTATAAATTCATTTGCTCAAATGTACTTAGTTGACATTAATTAAATAAATAGTATTAGGAGCTTTATCTGAACTGCAGCCTGTAAAATATTGAACTATCTCATTGATATCCTGTAACAGTATTACTGTACCCTATGGCAACACTGTGATACACTGTAATAAATAAACATACTAATTGATGTCCTAGAAATGTAAATGAGCTGTGCCCTATGATATTTAAAAAAATGCTCTTCGAGTCATAAATATTCACTGATAATTGAGCTAGCCAAATCACAACCAGAAACCATTTAGATAAAGCTGAGATAATTCATAATATAGATTTAAATAAAATTTTCGTAATCTAAAACATATAATATTTGAATTTCACAGAGCTGACGAAGGTATCAATTACTCGTAAAACGCAAAATTCACTTTAAGTAAATCGAGCCAACGAATTTTTATTGTGTTCAACCTAGAGATGGGCATGGGCCGTGCCGTGTCCGTGCCGTGCCGTGCCTATTTAAAAAAATCCGTGTTGGGCCGTGTTGGGCCCCTTATTAAAAAGTGCCGTGTTTTACCGTGCCAAAGTCGGTGGGCACGGTAGGCACGGGAGGCACGGTAGGCACGGGAGGCACGGTAGGCACGGTACAGATTTTGAACTTAAATATGGTATACGTACTACGTATCAATAAGTTGGCGTAGTTTTGTCGCTTGTTTGTCAGCTTGAGCTGTAGAATTCATCGATGTATCGCACAATTTGCGAACACTTACAACATCGATAGCACGATTATAAAAAAAAAATGACGCCACGATGACAAAAATGAATAAAGAGAATTTACAAAGTGAATTTACAAGCGCCCGTGTTTGGCCGTGCCGTGCCCGTGCCGTGCCGTGCCTATTTAAAAAAATCCCGTGTTGGGCCGTGTTGGGCCTCAGTTTTTACCAGCCGTGCTTGAGCCGTGCCGTGCCTCAAAAAGGAGGCCCATGCCCATCTCTAGTTCAACCCATGCAAGGCATTGCATTAAATATCGCTAACCTAGTCTGGCATTCAAAACATAAACCATGAAAAATAGACAAAGCTTAACTTAATCAAGTTAATATTAAACAGCTAATTAGCCGAACCATTTCATTGGGTCATAATATTGTTATTGCCAGTTAAGCTTTAAGAATAAAGAATAAGAGTTGGGCAAAAAATTAGAACAGAAAAGAAAACTCAAAAGCCATTTAACCAAAACTGCATTCCTTTAAAATATTAGAGGCGTTTGATTCGAGCTTTGCTTAAATTTGATTTATTTTTGGTTATTTACGTTAACAAAATTACTTTATAAAGATTTCAAAATCGTTCATAGTAAAATATGTATAAAAAAAAGTTTATTTTATCGAAAAACATTTGCTTGAAGCGAGCATATTTAAATCTGAAGAATGGACCGATTTGCAGCCTTGTTTCTTAGTTGTTGCATTGTCATTGCGTGGAAAACGTTATCCTAACCAACTCTGCGACTTACCGTATTCCAGGCAGACGATGCATGCGAATCCTTGGCCAAAGGCGGCGATCCATCGCGATTCGTTTGCCGGACATATCGATGAAGATGCGCATGAGGATGTTGTTGCTGCTGTTGTTGTTGCTGCTGTTGCTGTTGTTGCAACACGGCATAATGGCTGGGCGGAAAGTGGGCCAATAGTGGCGCCACATGGTGATACTGCTCCCGCTCCCGCTCCCTTTCTCGCTCCCTCTCACGCTCGAAGCGCAGCAACTGTTGCTGCTGGGCGAGATAATGTTGCAAGGCAGCCTGTTGTTGCGACTGTTGTTGTTGCTGCTGCTGCTGTTGTTGCTGGTGATGCTGTTGCTGCTGCTGTCCCTGTCCCTGTCCCTGCTGAGGATCACGGCTCGTTGGCGGCGCATAGCAATCCTCGGACGGACTGGCCGAACTGCGTCCAGCGGCTGCGGCCGCCATCGCAGCAGCAGCGGCGGCGGCGGCGGCGGCAGCGCTGCCGGCCAAAATGTCGGTGATCATGAAACGGGAACGCGGCGCCTGCGTCGATGTTGTTGGCGATGGCGTCAGGCTGCCCGGAGTGTCCCCAACGGCAGCCGTAGTTGTGGACATTTCCGGTGGCATTGTGGTCATGTGTGTGTTGCAGCTTCACTCTCTCTCTCTCTCTCTCTCTCTCTCACACTCTCTCACTTTCTGTCACTCTCACTCACACTCTGTTTGGAGCTTTTGCCGACGGCACAAAATCAAAAAACCAAAAACCGAAAAAAAAATTGTTTTAAAAATTCGCAATAAAATATTTTGTTTGCGCGAATTTGTTGCACGTTTAACGGGATGTTTATAACTAGCTTGTTTGCTTCTTCTTGTTGGGTTTGTGCCTTATTTTGAACACGCGTTTCGTTGTCGTTGTTGCTTGTGTCTTTGTTCGTTGAGCCGAGCTCAAACAAAAGCCGTGAGACAACCGCTCGCCTTTGGCTTTCAACCGAAACTGAGACAAACAGCGGCCAAAAGCGAACGCAACAACCGCTGCT
The DNA here is from genome assembly GCA_037043495.1 of Drosophila recens. NCBI lineage: Eukaryota > Metazoa > Arthropoda > Insecta > Diptera > Drosophilidae > Drosophila > Drosophila recens. The sequence goes on from JBAMBJ010002542.1 coordinate 25,019, forward strand.
GCTGCTGCTGCTGCTGTTGCCGCTGCTTCTTTTTCCTCTTCCTCTTCGTCTTCTTCCGCTAGCTGTTCAACTGGGGAGAACAGACAACAACAACAACAACAACAACAATAACAATAATAACTATAAGCTGTCGAGAGCCTATGCACGCACCTGTCGTCATCTCGCTCACACACACCCGCGTCCGCTCAGCGCTCTCAGCAGTGGTGAGTTTCGTGAAGTGCGCGCATCTCCTTCTCCTTCGGCTTGTTGTTGTTGTTGTTGCTGTCATCTATTGCCTGCATTTATTGGTCGTAATTGGCAGCAATTGACATTCATTAGGTTTCAATACGCTCTCCCTCTCTCACTTGGCTCTTACTCTCTCGCTCTCTCTCACTCTCTCTCACTCTCTCGCGCGGGCTGTGACGTGCAAGTGTGGTGAGTTTGTACGCGCCTCTTGGCAATGGCCGCGACTGTGAGAACATAACGGTGAGTGGCGTTTGCCATAAACATTTTATGGTTGCACACACACACACACACACAACAATCATCACAATTTGTATAGCAAATTGCCGCTGCTGTCGTCGCTGCTTTTGTTCAGTGGATGCTGCAACCCTGCAACAACAACAACTACGACAGCAGCCTCAGCGTCTGTAAGCTCCGCCCCCTTAAACTGGTTACATACACAAACACACACACGCACATACACATAGACTCACTGAGAGACAACTTACGCACTCTAGCGCTTTCGCTCTAACGCAAGCTGTGCTCGTTATGCTTAAGTGGAAGGCAGCATAGGCTCTCAATTGTATATGTGTGTGTGTGTTGGTTTGCTGTGGGTGTGCGTGTGTTGGTGTCTTTTGTTATTTTTGCGCTTGTTAACACTTTTTGTTTGGCATTTAAACAGTAAATTGGCAGCAGTTAAATGATGCCCTCTCGCTATAGCGCTCGCTCGCTTGCTCTCGTCAACTGTCGCTATGACTCTCTCTCTCGTCTTTTTGGCTCTCTCTCGTACTATAACGTATTTGTATTTGTATGTAGTTTTGCGTGTAGTTGTTGCTTAGTATCGATGTCAATTTGCTGCCTAATGTGCAAGTGAATGACTCTGGCAACTGAAACGGGTGGCAATCGGGTAACGGGATGGATGGCGGGTTTGAGTTTATAAACCTGACCTGCCATCCAGGTGGGGTGCGGCGGTAGAAGACGGCCCTAATTGGGGCTGTGCCTTGGCAGACGCTTGGGGCGGATGCTGCTGCCATTGTTCTCATTGTTGTTGTTGTTGTTGTTGCTGTTGTATGTATGCATAAATACACACACACATACACATTCTTTTAAAAATGGCTTCATTACAAATGACAGCAATTAGCTTTACTGTTGTTTCTTCTTGTACTTATGGATGTAGATATGTATGTCCATACATATAAATGTACAGTGGCGGCAGAATTAATAGGGACAAAAAAGTTCGGTTGCTTCTGTTCAATATTATTCTGATCCTTGCAAGATCCAATGCATATAAACTCTTAGACTTGATACATAATCGCTATTTCTATTTAAATTTAACAAAAATTTGGTCCATATTATCATAAAAGAAGAAAAAAACATAAAAATACAAAAATTTCCGGAATTCATACTGGCAGAAAAAATAGGGACAAGGAGCATTAAGTATAAAATTTTTGTTTTTTACATATTGGTTTTAAAATTTTGTGGTAGCATTTATCATTTTTAATATTCTAGAGCATCTTGGATGCATGGAGTCCACAAGTTTGGCACAGGTTTCCTCAGGAATGCCATACCAAGCCTATTGCACCTGTTCAGAGAGCACCTGCTGATTTTTGGACATGTCAGACCCTAATGCCTAAACTTAATGCCGGCTTTTGATCTTCCCAGAGGTCCTCTATGGGAATTAAGTCCGTGGAATGTGCAGGTGGTTCCATGTCGCCAGTATTTTCGAGACCAATCCATTCCCTGACCAAATTCGAAGGGTGCTTTGGGTCGTTATCTTCCTGTAAAGTGGGAGTAAAGACATTTCCTCTTCAGCAAATGGCTGAATCGTAGTCCGGAGGATCTCTAGATAATATATTGCAATAGATTTGGTCGGCAGCAGGTTCTGGTAAGCATTTATCAGACCATACCAGACCATAATCGACCGTTTTTAAGTAACCGAAATATTCAGCATAGGCTTAAACTTGCTAATACGCACCTGCTACTCGAAAATTGGAAAAATATGCTCTAGTTGGACGTAACGAAGATCAACTTCATTGGATCCGATGGAAAAAGACAGGTTAGACGACGTAAAGGAAAAGCTTTTGAACCCAAGTACTCAGTTAAGACTGTTAAGCACGGCGGCGGTTCGATTATGGTCTGGTATGGTCTGATAAATGCTTACCAGAACCTGCTGCCGACCAAATCTATTGCAATATATTATCTAGAGATCCTCCGGACTACGATTCAGCCATTTGCTGAAGAGGAAATGTCTTTACTCCCACTTTACAGGAAGATAACGACCCAAAGCACCCTTCGAATTTGGTCAGGGAATGGATTGGTCTCGAAAATACTGGCGACATGGAACCACCTGCACATTCCACGGACTTAATTCCCATAGAGGACCTCTGGGAAGATCAAAAGCCGGCATTAAGTTTAGGCATTAGGGTCTGACATGTCCAAAAATCAGCAGGTGCTCTCTGAACAGGTGCAATAGGCTTGGTATGGCATTCCTGAGGAAACCTGTGCCAAACTTGTGGACTCCATGCATCCAAGATGCTCTAGAATATTAAAAATGATAAATGCTACCACAAAATTTTAAAACCAATATGTAAAAAACAAAAATTTTATACTTAATGCTCCTTGTCCCTATTTTTTCTGCCAGTATGAATTCCGGAAATTTTTGTATTTTTATGTTTTTTTCTTCTTTTATGATAATATGGACCAAATTTTTGTTAAATTTAAATAGAAATAGCGATTATGTATCAAGTCTAAGAGTTTATATGCATTGGATCTTGCAAGGATGAGAATAATATTGAAAAGAAGCAACCAAGTTTTTTTGTCCCTATTATTTCTGCCGCCACTGTATCTGTGTACTCGTTTTTATCTGCATACATTGTATGTGTGTGTGTATTCAGCAATGGCTGTCTGCAACTTTGTTATTTCTGTTGTTCAAGCAAAACTTAATGGAATTAATGAGTGTGGCGCAGCAACCAATAAGAAAGATACAGTATGTGATGTAATTGTTGTGTCAAGGAAAACATGCTCATCATTTATATTCAATTTATAATTTAAAATAAATCCTTCCTGGGTTTTTTACATATTATAATACATAGGTGCTAATAGCTCTTAAAATAAGCTTAAAAAATTAATAAATAAATAATAATTAATAACTATTTTTAAGAATAAAAAGAAATTATTTGAATATTTTTTCTTTGACGAAGCAATTACTTGACATACTTTAGGCGCGATCGAATAAGATATACTAAAAACAATAAGCTACAAAATACACAGTTATAATCAAGGCCACAACCCTCAAAAATGTTCATGGAGGATTTGTTAAATGGAGACTTTGGTATGGTTTTGGTTCACAAAAAAATTTCTTTGCAAAGATATAATTACATATATTAATAAGAAAATTAAAATCAAAACTAAAAATTAAAAATAAAAAATAAAATACAAAACTAATAACCAACTATCAGAGATCGCAAACAAGACTTATGAGTCGGAAAAAAATCAAAAAAAGTTCAAAATTTTTCAATTTTTTATTATTTTTGTTTTTTTTTTATGTTTGAAAAAACGTAATTAACGCTTATAAATGAAACGGTTTCTAAACGGTTGTTTCGGTTTACAGAGTTTCAGTTTTAGGGATTTCGGTCAAATTAAATTTTTTTTTTGGTTACGGTTTCAATCGGTTTTTACTGGTTAAAGGGTACGGTTTCGGTTGGGGTTTTAATCCCTGATTAATGCAAAATAACTTTAATTTATTTTTAAAAGTTCAACTTAATGCTATGATGAAAAATTATATTCTATATACTAAATATTTAACAAGAGTTTTGCATAATAGCACGATATAAAAATACATACAATTAAAGTAATAATATCATTCCTATTCTTTTTTGTCGCGAGAAGAATTAGGTTCCCTAAAATTCAGAAATATTTTTTTATATTAGAATAAAAATCTTTTAATTTGAGGGCCACCTTCAGCTATGTAAAAATCCATCGGTAAATCGAACCTACTAATTCAATATATTTTTGAAAATTACATTTACATTTTATCCATAAAGAAATCTAAGAGTCACATTTGCTTGATACACAATTTGGATTTATGTACATTACTAATATAATTTATATGTCCTCACATTTAATACAAAGTATCTTCCCCATTATTAATCAATTACGACATACAGTAGCGAACAAAGACATCCGGAGGCAACAAAAGAGCGGTTTTTTGTTTTTATTAGATGCAAAAAAGTTCTTCGAACAATTCTAAGAATCAAAACAACAATTCAAAAAATCATAAAAGAAATACTAGCAAAGAGATTTTTGAAATTTTTGCAGTCACTCTTCGAATTGTTCGAAGCATTTTTTTTGCATCTAAACATATTTTGTTTGAGCCCGAGGAATAAAGTTTAATAAGTAGACTTTAACAAAAATTCAAATTTTCAATGGGTAATTGATGGGTTAAGGAAAGTTTTGTATCATTCAAGCGGTTCCTAGGTTTCATACGATTTTCCTATGGTCGAATAAATAAAAACTAAAAAAAAAACTTAAAAAACAGATCTTTTGTTGTGCCCGGATTTCTTTGTCCGCTATTGTATATACAGACATGTGCGAACTAATAAGAACAACTTTAGTGAAAAGAATAAGTTTGACGAAGTGTATAGATCTCAAAGGAGATTATGTTGAGAAATGAAATGTTTATTTATCAGAAAAACAAAGGCACGAACTTATTAGCCCGCCCTCGTCCATTTAATACCAGGGAGCAGCACGACCAGTGGAGTGTGAATTATCCTTCTTCCATCAATTTCTGTTCACATATTTTTTAACATCTATCCATTGAATTACGGTCGTTAAATCATAATTCTTTTTTGGTCTATTATATTTTACCCCAATAACTATGAAATTTGTATCATTTACTTTGAATGGAAAGGTCAAATCTAAAATTTTCGCTCCTTTCCCACTCTGTGTAGATATTTCTTAATTTAAGCACGACTTTTACCGTTAACCTGCCGCCATCTTATGGCTGTTGCTCTCAGTCTGAATCTAACGGCACTTACGCTCTATTCCACATGTTTGCGAGGCGAAAAAAGAATATAAGAAAGCTCATTAAAAAATGAATGAGAAAGGCAAAAGAAATGTAAGAGAAATGTACACAAATTATTTGAAAAGATATTAAAAGTGACATACGACAAGTTGTGTGTGTGTGTGTGTGTGTGTGTGTGGTCAGTGATTGCTTGAACTCATTAGCAACAGCTATAAAATGTGAGCGGGAAGAAAGGGAGAAAGAGAGTGGGTGACAAGGGGGTTGGGGGAAGAGGGATGCTTGGTTAGTTGTGTGTAAATTTCACACTGTTGGCCAAGTTATTTTAATTAGGCACTTGGCACTTACTCAAAAGCCATGGGCCAAAGCATTACAGCTCAATTTGCCACCCCCGCAGTTAACAGGGGAGGGGAGTGAGAGGCCAGGGGAGGGGCAACCCCCTCGGGATGCGCTTAAGTGGCTTTAGCATCATGTTGGGTTGAATGCTGGGTGTTGGGTGTTTGGTGTTGGCAATGGCTTTGAAGGTGTCGTAATTGCACTCAGCACTCGTCAGATGCTCGATAAAAGAAGAGTCGGGCTGGGGAAGGGGAGAACGAAATGCAGGAGGCAAAGGAAACGGAGGAGAAGGAGAGAAGGAAGCATGGGGAAGTCAACGGGGGAACGTTTCAACGCAAACAAATTAAAAGCACTTAACAGATATACAGAGCGAGATGAGAGATGAGAGCGAGGATTGGCAGAACCTCCTGGCTCCTGCGAGGCGCCGTCTTCGCTCCCGTTGCCCCTTTCGCTGCCTCGCCCAAAGATCATTTAAGATCTCTGTCAACGCCGCGAGCTGTGGAACTTTGAAGATGTGTACATACATATCTACATATATCTGTGGAGCCTCGGCATTGAGCTCGTAAATTTCCGAGACTTTTGGCCGTGGCGTGTGGCGTCAGTCAAACCGAATTCAAATTGCCCAAGTTAACATCCTGTTGGCGGCTCTCTGTTTGGTCATCTCGCATCTCGAGTCGAGTCGAGTCGAGTTGATTCGAGCTTCTTAATTGAGGTTTAACACAACATTTACCGCTTTTCGCTAATCGCCTTGATGCCGCCGACGACGCTGACGACGACGACTGGGTGTGGCAGTCTCCGACTCCGTCTCCGACTTCGTCTCAGCTTAGCTACAGCTCTAAATGCCCCTTGGCCTGCCCCTACCTTAACCCTAAGCCGCCCTCTAGTTGATTTCATTCATAAAAATCGCGCTCTCTCTTTCCATTTTCCTGTTTTGTCTGCGTTTATACCCGTTACCCGTAGACTAAGGGTATATTGTATTCATTGCAATGTATGTAACATTAAATATATATTTATTCTTGTTTAACATCAACAGATGTTGTATCTCACAGACTATGGCCACCAAATTTTAAATTTCACCCACTACTAAATAAAGACGCCTAGCACCTAAGACTCTTTTTGGCGATGAACATTACGTTTGACAAACATCAGTCCTCCCACTTAATCGCATCAAGAGCGAAGAAAATTAAATCTGCAGTTATAGGTGTTTTAAGTTTTCAAACAATGCGAGCGCCTGAATGTACGCAGTAAATTTTATACAAACTTCGTTTAAAATTCATTGACAACATTGTTACACAGAAAAAAAAAGCCATTCTAAAATCAAGCCTAAAATACTTGATTTAAGCCTGCATTTTTTAAGTATGTTTCCAGGATTAATCTGAACAATCAAGCCTATATCGGGATTAAAATGGGAAAATAAGCCCAAATTACTTGATTCTTTCTCGGCCTCTCTCATTTCAACTGGTCTGGTGGCTCAGTGGTTAGAGTCGCCGACCTGTTTGAAAAAACCTGGGTTCAATTCCCACCGTCAATTAAAAAAAAAAAAAAGGTAAAAATAAAAAATAAGTAAATGTTAATAAAAAATATTTAAAAATGAAAATAAAAAAAAAGATTAGAAAAAAGTTAAAAAAAAAGAGTTTAAATAAAAAAGTTTAAATAAAAAAATTAAAAAAAAAAGTTTAAATGTAAAAAAAATATATTATTTTTTTTTTTTAGACTGAATTTAAGAATTTCAGGATTGAATTCGGGATTGAAATAATCAAGTGTTTCATACTTGGTTTAAGAAAATCCGAGGTTACCCCACTTTTGACATCGTTTCGGATTGAATTCGGGCTAAATATCCCGGATTTTTTTTTCTGTGTACGTTTTTAAATTGAGTAAGGGGTATCTGATAGTCGGAGACTCAACTATAGTGCTCCTACTTGTTTTTGTTTTGGATTTCGGCTTAATAACAACACGTCATGTCATTTCATTTTCGGCCAGGCTCTCAGACACCTCCGCATTCCCCTCTAGCCCCTCAGCACCCCCTCATACCACAATTCCTGATACCCATTGAGAAATGTTCATCACGCAATGTCGCGTCCGCGTCTGCGGCTCTTTTCATCAATTTTGTTGTTGTTGTTGTTTTTCTTATTATTAATGTTGTTGTTATTCATTCTTGTTGTTGTTGTTCTCGTTATTATTGCTGCCGGGCCTCTTATTGTATTTATATTAAATAATATTGACGTTTGCCCATTATTGACCCTCGTTAGAAACAAATACGCACCAAATTAAATTTATGAATTTTTTAATGATTTTTGATAGTTTGTCCCTTTTTTCGATTTCTTGGCTGTCTGTTTTGCGCTGGTTTATTGTTTTGAGTGTTGCTATTTGTACATACGTATATATAGCTGAAATTTATTTAACTGAAATTTAAATTCTTGTTATTTCAGTGAGTTTACTTGAACAAGAAAAAAAACTTAAAAATAATGCATGAAATACGAAAAACAAAGTTGTGAATATTTACATATATTCATGTTAGACTAACGTTAAAATACTAGTTTCATTCCATTATTAAATCAAATCTGCATTCTTTTTCAAAACTTCTAAACATAAATTTAAAACAAAATGTCGCTAAAAATATAATGGTTTTGTTCAATCAGAGCAAACGCATTTTTATATTCATTTATCAATTCTTTCTTTAGAAAATCTCCAAAGATAAAAGAAGCATCAGCAATGCCGTACAGTACGAAATAAGCTGATTGATGAGGACTTTAAGTACTATTACCATTGGATAGTTCCATTTGTGATGCTTTTCTGGTGATCTTGTGAAAATATAACGTCTCTTGGATCTGATGGCAAGCCACAAGTTAGAAGTCTTAAAACTTTCTTATATCGAAAGTCCACTAAATACATACTTTATCATGGTGGGTGAAACATCATGCTATGTGCATGTTTTTCAGCTTCAAGTGTTGGTCCAATAAATAAAATCATGAAGAAAATGTTTGCCCCAGTCTGTAAATATTTTAGCAATACAATTCCACATTATTCCGAGGAGAAAATGCAGTGAAAGCTAAACACTCAACACTGAAATATACGAAATCAATAATACTAATAATAATTCATATAATACTTAAAGATAAAACTTCATTTAGAAGTTTACCTCAGGGAAGTTCAACTGTACAAACCATTTGAGATCTTTGAAAATTAATAAAGTTCACAAAAAATAAATGAAATTTAAGTTAGTTAATAGATGTTAGTTAATAGTTACTAAATGCCTTAAATAAGGCGAATTTTAAATCAACAACAAACGCAACATTAACTTCACTTTGAAGTTAAAATCAATGAACATACGAGTATTGTTTTTTAATTTTTTGTTTAGTTTTCTTAAGTTTGTGTAAAGGGGAATTATTTATGCGTGCGTTGGAGGCGATTCGATTGTGTGTTATCGCTAGTTATATATCACGATGACAAAACAAAGAGCGCGACTAACAATGTCCAAGACAAAATGGTACAAACCTTAACAGCAATAACAACAATAGCAATAACAAAAGCATAACACACACACACAAAGTTGTTCATCTCTTTTAGTCTTTTTGTTCGTTCTCGGCTCTACTTTTACCTCTATTAACCAAATGGGCTGTGACCAATGACAGCAACAACAACAACAAGATGCGATAAATGTTGCAAGTTGTATGCTATATTTCAGCCATGTGTATCTATGTTTATTTAGTATATATAGAAATACAATATAAAGATAAAAAGTGAATCGAAATAGAAATCAAATTAAATCAATTTAAATATGGCATAAAATAAAAGTACAAAATCATGTTAAGACTAAAAGGCGTCAACAACAACAAAATGCAAATGGAGACTCAACGCATAACAGAATTCTGTTAATCTACATTCAATCTCTGCTCGCTCTCTCGCTCTACCACACTTAAATAGATAGATAGATAGATAGATAGATAGATAGACAGATAGACAGACAGACGGACGTGCATGTTAAAGCAAATCGAATTGGAAACTAGTAGGAAAGACTAATATTGAAAAAGCCCGACCGTGAAAGACCCTGCAATTAATTTTAATTAAATTAAAATTTTTTTTATTTTGTTTTTTTATTTGACTTTTCTTAACATTAAATTTAAAATAGTATAGCCGCAAAACTACTTAGTAAATATAAAGGTAGTCTTTCTATACTGGTTAACACATTTCACTTTTATTCTATTTCTTATTCTTAAAACGAAAAAGGCAATTGACTTTTTTATGTGCAAGCAATTTCAGCAGCTTTTTATACCCGATACTTAAAAATAAGTAAAAGGGGATATTGTATTCGTTGCAATGTATTTTTTCTTGTATTTTTTATAATTATTTGAAAATTGCTAAAAAGCCACTTTTTGCGTGAAAAGTAGGAAAAAGGGCTTAAAATAGTAATGTTTAGGATTTTCAAAAATTCTAAAAAAAAATGTAAGCGAAAAGATTTTTGAAAATTTTTTTTTGCATTCACTCCTAAAATTGTTTGAACAATGTTTTTGCATCCCAGCATTTTTTGGGAAAATCGAGAAAACAAGTTTTGAAACTTGACTTTTTTTTTAAATTCGAATATTTTCATGGGTACTTAATGAGTTAAGGAAAGTTATGCATCATTCAAACGGAATTTAGATGACCTTTCCAAATATATATTTTTTAAATTTGAAGACCTGACTTACAATAGCTGTTATAGTAAAAAAAAGAGTGCACCTATTATTTTGTCCATGAGTGTATGTAACAGGGAGAAGGAAGCATCTCCGACCCTATAAAGTGTATATATTCTTGATCAGCATCAACAGCCGAGTCGATATAGCCATGTCCGTCTGTCCGTCCGTCCGTCTGTCCGCCCGTCCGTGTGAGCGCCTAGATCTCAGAGACTATAAGAGCTAGAGCAACCAAATTTGACACACAGATTTCTATAAGCCCCACGCAGATTAAGTTTGTTTCAAAATTGTGCCCCGCCCCTTTCCATCTCCGTGAATCGCGAAAAGCCACCACACGCACAGTTTTCCAGATATTAAGATTTTTTTTAATTTACGTTAATTACTATTATTACCTATCATCCTACTTAATCGTAACAAGATCGGACAGATAGAAAGGTGGTATTGGCTGATTTAAGTTTTTTAGCAATGTAAGTGCCTAAGAGCATGCAATAAAAAATATGCTTAATTTATTTAAATAAGTAACGGGTATCCTATAGTCGGGAGCTCGTCTATAGCCTTTCCCACTTGTTTTCCTTCCATTTGGGCCAATTTTTTTTTAACTTTAATGAGTTCGGTTTCGGCATAAAGTTCAGAATCAAAACACCAAGTTTGATGCCTCTAGCTTTTATAGTCTCTGAGAGGTGTTCACTGACATTTCGCCTTAGACAGACCTAATACACCCTATGTACTTTCTAAGAACAGGGTCTTAAGATTCGAGTTTATATTTATCGCTGCATTAAATCGTCGCACTCGCTGCACAATTTGTGAAATTAATTTACAGCTTGATGTCGAGTCGTGAGTCGAGAATTGCACTTAAAATGGGCATAAAACGCGTCAAGCAGCGCTAATTATGACCAAAAGGTAGACACACACATGCAACACACACACATTTATGCTTAAACCCCACCCACTAAAATGAGTTGATTGTCACATGCAGCAGATAAGTTAAAAGTGCGACTTGCAACATGGTGCAGGGGCAGGGGCAGGGGCATAAATCGCAGCACTCGCTCAAAATCTTATCGCCAGAACACATCAAAAGACAAAGTTTTTGCTTAACAGCAAACAGCAACAACAAACTTAAATCGCAACAACTACAATAACATTAACAACAACAACAGCAACAACAAACACCTCAACTCGACAATATTTTTCTTGCTAAGAGACTTTTAAGCTGTCAACGACGACGCTCATAAAAATCGACCACCGAACTGGACATGGAACATGGACAGACATAGACAGTCCAACAACAAAGAGCACAACTGCCGCATGCCTCATGCCACATGCTCCCATGCCACATGCCACATGCCATATTCAGCATGCAACTTGCCAAAGTTGCCCAACAGCGTCAAACTGTCTGGCATTGTTTCATGCATTTAATGTGCCCCAGCTTCAGTTGCCGCTCCAACTTCAGCCTGCTCCACCGAAATAGCTGACAGTCTAGGACCATGTCAAAAGATCAACTCCCTGCCACGCACACACACACATGTTAAGCTGTGGGGGCTGAGTATGGTAAATCAATATCGTAGTCGAATATCGAAATAGCTTTTATATACCAAATATCGCTATCGATTTTCTTATATCACAATCGAATATCGTTATTGCTTCTTATGTATCGTTATCGTTATCGATTTCCGCTCTTTTTTTGCTTTGTATGTATCGTTATCGATTTCCTTATGCCGTAATCAAATATCGTATGTCTTAAACGAATATCGTACGGGTCCAGTGATAATTTAACTGTTTTGCATCGCAAACAATATAAAATTAATCAA